>OMLM01020334.1:38002-49409 GCA_900302695.1 Helostoma temminkii | reverse complement strand
ATAAATTTGTAAAAAAAACAAACTTATGAATAAAATATTTAATTAAATATTTCAGCATATTTAGCTGAATCAATGAATAGATATGAAGTATATTTTGTGGTGTATGATTTCTTATAGAACCTCTTTATGCTAAAATTCAAAATAAGTTTATAAACAAACTCTTTTTTTAAAATTCTATTTACAGAGGATTATCCCATCTCACCAAAAAAAAAAATCTTGGTTGTAACCACTATTTTAGAATTCCTGTGTAGATGAATCTATGGTGAATCACTAGTGACGTTTAGACATTTATCATGTGTATTTCAGGTCCAGTGAGTGTGACAGACCTGGTCATCATCCTTATTACCATAATGTATCAACACCCAAAACCCGACAATGAAACCTCACATACAGGTGGGTGCCACACACCCACACAGAGAGATAAACCACGTCAATGAGTTTTGGCTTCCTTGTTGGCATCTAACCAAACTGTATCCAGAATCAGAGACTGAGAGAACACGGTGACCCACCCTGTGAGGCATAACCTCATTCCTCAGATTATATCTTTATCTCTTAACCTTGTACTGAGTCAGGCAGTACTGTGGTTGTCTCCTGGCAGACCTTGCTTTATTGCCCCATTCATTCTCATGAATTACACTGCAGCAACTTTGCTGCCAGTGATCAATAGTGTCCCTTTGCCTGACTTTGTCACATAATCAACTCCTTTGGCTGGTGCAGGAAGTTATGCTGAACAAATCACAATTCTGTTAATATTTTACTTTTAGTTTAGTACCATTGTACTGAAGAATACAGTGTCAGAATATGCAACTGTTATACAACTGTAGCTGTTGTGAAGTGTTAACCTCTAACATTTATAAACATTTATAAATAAATTAATTTTAATTAGGTTGGAAAGGGGTTATAATCTATTATTTGTTTGTTCAGACTTGTCGCCCAGCAGCCTGGTGATGGAAGTGCTGTGGATGCTGTGTGAGCGGACAGAGTGTGCTGCTGAGTGTCTCTACCAGACTCCAGTAATAGAGACACTGCTGGCTCCTGTTATAGCTGTGCTGAATGGACAGCAGGTTAACATCACACACACAAAAATTTGCTTTAATATAGTTTTAGATATAATAGACAAAACATTGGTTTTACAATACAAGTTAATTTTCTCAGGTCTACTAAACATAATTACTATTTAATAAAAACAAAACAAAAAACTTAATTATAACAAATGCTTCAGCTTTAGTCTTATCCTACCCTCATTTGCTTGTTTTATTTGGTAACCGCTTAATTTTAACTCTGCCATAAAATGTATATTTGCCTTCACTATATTTCTGTAATTAACATCTAATTGTAACCCTGACTATAAATGCAGGGCACATTCTTACTTGTGCTTATAACCCTGAATGTAATTTTATAACCATTATTCTAACAACATCTATATCATTAGGACTGTATCACATTCATCAGAAGAATAACTGTTAACTTGCCACAGTGTTTTGGTTTTGTCAACGCTCAGTATTTTACATTCAGGTGTTTCAAACTGTGGAAACACTGGTTACGACAATTTCTCATTTAATTCATTGTCAAACTTCCATCCAAAGCTTTAGACTGGATCGTGTCTGTTTATTCTTTTTGGTTTGCAGGTCAGATTAAAGTCTCCTGCATCAACTCTGACTCTCATTGCTGATATTCTGGCTCGCATCGCAAACACTGACAGAGGATTAGCTCTCTTCTTATACGAAAATAATCTTATCATGGGCCAAAATGAGAGGTGAGATGGTGCGATTGAACTGTGATTTGGATGATAACGGTTATAAATTGCATTTTCTAGACTTCAATAGAGATTACAGTTTGTATCCTCCTGGTTCTCTCGTTCAATGTTTTGTCGGTGTCACTTTGATCGCATGTTTAATCAATGCAAATGCCACTAAAGGAAAAACGCCTAACAACAATAGTTATTGAAGCTGGTCAGTCACTCATTGGTTCCAGGCTAGTTTTAATTGGCTGACAGTAACCTCAGCTGGGTCAGTCTGTCCAACAGCCTGTTGTGAAGTATTAAACTTAGTTTTGACTAATTCATTTCCAAGTGCCATTATTCTTTTGTATGTATGCTTCCTCCTCCAGTAACACTGTGCTAATGCACTAGAAATCTGACACCAGGCTGCAAACATTTGTGGGATTTATTAAATTAAAAATTTGACCTTTTACACATGTTACTTATATAAATAAAAGAAAATACTCTTCAAAAACACCAGAAAGCACTAATGTTCATCATAACTCACAACCACATGTATTATTCACACAAAAAATATTTCTCTTTGTTTCTTATCTCTCTACTTTTACAGGATATTTGCTGCTCATGTCGTTGTACACTTTACTCTGAGGCTGCTGCATAAGGAGTCACTAAGTGAATTGGATGGGTCCCACACATTATGTGGAGCGTTTATCTTTGTCTGTAGGCAGATATACAACACCTTTGAAGGTCTGCAGGTCCTGCGACCCTACGGCCTGCACACAGCTTTAGCTGCTGCATTGAAGAAGGTAATTTGAACTGCTTTCACACATGCACTATTCACAGCAAGCGAGTCAAGTTGACATCACAGTACCAGAAAATATGCTGAAATCAAACAGACTATTTCCCCAAGTGAGAATGCACACTTACCTGGACAATATCTTGCTGCTTACTACATGTGTGAAGTTTGCTCAGTGTCCATGACCTGATTGTCCGGATATAGACCAGAGCGTGTGTTGTAAAATTGGCTTAGACCTCATCTATTATGTCAAAACACACAGTAACTTTAATAGGTTTTGCCTACAAAATGTGAAGACCAAAACTAAACAAATCAAACTGAACTCTAAACCAGTGCTCTACAACAGTGCCATTAGAAAGGAATTGTATAGAAAGGTGGTAGTGCCACGGTTTCTACAAATCAGGATACATTGTTCATGTCTCAGTGGTAGATTTTTGTCAATAGTCCCAACGTGTCTTACCTGTTTGTTATGTAAAACATAACGTCGCTTCTCAAAGACATGGAATCACCGTACAACTTTTTGACGCTCACTTCCTTGTGCCATTGCCCAGTCTGTGTTAAATATTATTATCTGCCTGTACTGCATTAGCCCACATCACATCCTGGACTGTCACACACTGGACAACGTGTGTAGGCTGTACTACTAGTGCTGTATATGTTGTGTTATATCTGAATCTATGCGTGTTTATGTTGTTAGTACTGTAATCACAAGTTGACCTTAGTTCACTCATTATTAGTAGACACTAACCAGGGTAAAACATCAAGACAAGAGGACATCAATGTACAAAGTACAGAGAGAGTCACACAAAGTATTTTCTTTGCAAGCTGATTTTGAAATAAAAAACTGGAATCCAGAATTTTCTCTATACATATTCCAAAATTAATCTATAGGATAAAGGGTTAATTTAATGTTGAATGACGAAAACAAATGAGCTGTTTTTTGAGTCTGTTAACACTCTAACAGCATAATAAGACAGAACAGTTCTAGTCAAATCCCACTAGATGTAACTCATACACAAGGTTTAAAAAAAGTAATTCTTTAACTAATATATATTCATTCTTTATATGTAGACCAGTTCTCTGTCAGAAAGGGTTCCAACCCCAGTACCTGGAGCCTCTGAAGGACCATCATCCCAGAAATTACAAAATATGTGAGTCCATACAGACACACACACACACACACACACACGCACACACACACACACACACACACACTTGTACTGCATTTCACTTTGTCTCTCTTTTTGACTTGAGAACAGGCACATCTGGGAGGAAACTTTGTTGGACAGCCTGCTGAACTTTGCTGCAACTCCTAAAGGCCTGCTGCTGCTCCAGCAGACTGGAGCCATTAATGAGTGCATTTCCTACATGTTTTCCCGCTTTACTAAAAAACTACAGGTAATAAGAAATACTGTCCTTTACAGTACTACACTATAATTTTGATTATTTTCAGCTTTGGTTCTTCCTTGCCTTTTCCATCTTAAAAATGTAACATTAACAAATGTGTTTTTAAACCACCCTTTAGTATAGCTAGACACCATTGGCCAGATGTGCAGCAGTTGGGGAGTTGAATAGTTTGCTGATGAGCACTTTAGCTGTGGCAACGACAGAACGACATTTGTTTACTTAGTTTTCAATGCCCAATTCAGCCAGTGGAGACTTTGCAGTGGATGGTATTAAAACATTACTACTGACAATAGGAACCCCAGGTATTTAGAGTTATTTGTTTACACTTTTATAAGCACATATAGAAGATTACAAGTTAAATGTAAGTTAGTAGGTAGTTTGTATCTTATCTCCTACCTAGGAATCAAACATTGTTACTCAAACATTTATAACTTTGGCTTTACTGCAGACATGTTGATAAGCACTGATACTGATATAGTTTGATGGTACTATTACATACTCCTTTGCAGAAGCCCTGGAAGAAGCAGCAGCTTGATTTAATCCTTCTCATTGCTGGCTAGTGTGCCAAAGTAATAATATGCTGTTCAAGTGATTCTTTGCCACATTGAAGTAATTGATTTACTGTAGGCCAACATCACAACCATATCAGTATTAGGGAGATGTCTATTTACATATCAAGTAGATCAGTACCCACATTGATTTTAAAATATGAAGTTACAGTTTGGCTTAGAGAAACACACAGTATCTTTAGCAGTATATCATAAAGTATCATTGTTATCATCATTGAATAAGGGGGAAAAAGATAAATGTGATCATTTGACCCTACAACAAAAATATTACATTAAAATTGTAATGTTTAAAATTACATTGGCGATTACTGATTTCCTTTAGATTTTAACGCTTGTTTCCACTGCACAAACTTGACTATACTATAAAATATTCATGCATGCAATATTTTTAAGCTTTGGTTTTTCATAATGTCTCATTCAGCAGAACATAATCTAACTTAAAAAACATAATTCATTCTGTTGGCTTATGTCATTGTTATCTCTAATTCACTCTGCAGAAGATGTAGTAATTTGTTGCGCCTCCACCTCCTCAAGGCCACAGTCACATTTCCAAAGATTGTTTAGTATTCACTGGAAGCCTGGGGGCTGTTACATGCTGTTACTCCCACATGGGGTTTAATTTATTAATCTCTGGACTCTACATATGCCTTAAATGCACAGCACTGTCCATAATTCATATTGTAGACACAGTCATTCAGTCTAACAGCAAACCATAGCTAATTCCCCATGGGCCTAATGTACTGCCATTGTTTATGCACGCTTGTAATTGCTTCTCTCATTTGGCATTTCACTTCAATTATGAAATGTAATTATATTTAGTCTATTTTCACTTCTGACATTGTGTTGTAATTAATGAAGGGCTTGCACATTCAAAAATCAATTTGCAATTTAATTTGTGTTCACTGTACGAGACAACATTATGTAGTAGCTTTTCAGTGTCAGAATTCTCATACTAAATCACAAACGCTAAATTTACAATTCTCTTTTCCGCTTAAATAAATCTGTTTGCTTTCGCTTCACTGGACCTTTATGTTTTCATCCTATCACAGCATCACATTCCTGTTTAAAGTACTAATGAACTGCTGAAATATTTTTGGGCCTCATGCTGTATTGCTGTGTTTTTTGTAGGTGAGCCGCTGTGAGAAGTTTGGATACGGGGTGATGGTGACACAGGTGGCAGCAACTGCTCCAGGGGTGGTGGCTTTGCACAGTTCAGGTACTGTATGATTGATGCAATGTAATTATAAGCAGAAACAACTACAGCCAGCTGTGATGCTTAAGGCTTATATTCTAATTTTCACTTTATGTAAACTAAATTCTAGTTGACATAAAGTGGTGAACAACAGTGTTGGAAGATATGCAGTATAAGCTTTTTTTTTCAGAAAAACTTGTGGGATACAACCAATAGCATTTGCCAGTGTGAAGGTGTAAAATTAATTGATTGATTAATTGATAAAATATTTTTTAATGTAGTATTTGGGTTTTGTATACCATTTCAATGTACTACAGTAGTTTGATTGAGTTGAACTTACCTATTAACATTTTGGAAAAGCAAAAGTACATCATGGTGAGGCTTGATGGGATGGCGTTCTTAAACGCAAATCCACAAGTCCTATTTTTCTTCATAATCCAGCTCAGACACTGTTGTTTAATGTTGGTGTGTTTAAGGTTTTGTCCGGGCACTAGTGATTGAGCTGTGGTCTTCCCTGGAGTGTGGAAGTGAAGATATCAGAGTGGTCCGTCCCAAATCTATACCTATGGACCCCATAGACAGGAGTTGTCTCAAGGTACTGTGTGTGTAAATTTACATTTTCAGTCTAACAGAATTGTAGTCATAGTTGACAAGGCTGCATTTACAGATTTAGTACAAGTTTGGGTTTTCGGAATGTGTCTTGGGCAGAATTAAAATTTAGTTCAAGCTTTTGTATAGACTGTTTGCATGTGATGTTGGCCTCCATCAGGAGCCAAGTCATCTGTCTCAGTGAAACTGGCCAAGTGAATTTGAACAGCCAGTGAAATGTGGACTCTGCTCTGGCACAGGTAGCTTTAAAGCCTGCCTTATCAGTGGAGGAGCTGCCATGTAACATACATACTGTACAGTCAGACCTGCACAACCATGGCTACAGATCCCTAGAAATGAAGCTGTGCTAACAACAGATAGATTGTGCAAATAAATGTCTGAAGCTTTGTAACCTGACCACTGTGAAACAAATAAAACATGTAGCACAGACTTATTGCACCACTATTTTTTCTTAAAAGGAGGCATATTTTGTGTAGCACTTTATATGAAGTGAAAATGTATATAATGAAGTACAATAAAATATGTACAAACCTTCCCAGCTAAATAAAGAGATAAGCAAACTTGAACAAAATTGAATAGATGAAGTTGAATTTAAAAGTATGACTTGTATATACAGCTTACATATCTGCGTATATATATGTGAGTCCATCCTTTTTTTAATTATATGGACACATATTTCCCTGTTTTTCTTGATCCAGTCATGAGAGATGGTTTATTATTCTTCAGGTTGCTGTCACATGTTCAGATGTACTTTCATGCTGCAAGTGTGCATCAGCTTAAAATTCCATAACGTAATTTTCATGTTTTCATGATTTGTGTTGTGCATCAATTTAACATTTTGTAATGAACAAAACAGAGTTTCTGAATATCAGTATTAGTTGACTTACTGTAAATGTAACGTTAAAGCACTTATGTTACTCTTTTGTACCATCTTTTTCATCTTTATTATATTTTATTTAAAGCTTCATTGTTATAGAGATTTGTTATAATTTAACTAATGCTGCAGTGCATCACTGCATTTATAGTTTGAGCTCAAAATCATTCCCTTGACATGTAGTTCTAAAATAATAAGCATATTGAAGCAACAAAATACAGTCATTAGACACCACAAATTACAATTAAACTACCAAAAATGTATTCAATTGTAATGAGCAGAACTGAATCACTAAACCTAATGTTTTTGTAGCGAATGTGATCAGTATGTATGTGGCAACGTATTTTTTTAATAAATAAAAAGTCACACTAATGGACTGGAATTGACTTGCAAGAAGGTGTTTGGGGTGAATGTAGGGCGTATAATATGCAGGATTGGCAACCTGCAGACTGAGTTTGAGACCAGAGTCCTGTGTGAGGTTAGGTTTAGGCATGAAAAAAACTGTGGTTGGGGTTAGAGACGGATCGTGTTTGTGTTTTTATGCAATCTTTCCCTGACCCTAACCCTGTGTTGTAAGTGCCTGAACCCAACCATAAAACACGTTAATAGAGTTGGAGTCATATATTAGTGTGTTGAAATTGGATAGATTGAAAGATTGAAAGATCTGATATTTTAGTGGAAGACAAAAACGGATGTTGTAGATAATAATAATTTGGCAGACAAAAATACGCTGCCTGTAGAAACTACATTGATATGTGAAGTGTTAACCTATTTGTGACTTGTCATTTACTTTGATTGTGAATATATGATCATTATGTTGACCAAAACAGTCCAGTTGCAATTATGTTTCTCATAAAAACAAAATCGGGATTGCAGTTTAGTTGTATAGGAATGTAATTTTTAGGACAATGGTTGGAATCAGTAGTAAGTACATTCATCAGTCTTCAGAAGCTCGTTTTGATTTTAATATATTTATATAATTTAGAGTATTTTTATGTCATATTTGTTTGTACTTGGTAATTGCAAGTTTTAAGTTTGAATTTAATGAGATTCATCTTTCAACTGTTTTGTGTCTAGAATTTAGTTATGATTTTGTCCATTGTAACAGGTTTTCTTTCCTATCTTTAACAGTCTTCGTTTACTTATTTTTCTGTTGTCTTACTTTGTTTCTCTCCAGTCTTTCCTGTCTATGGTCAACCTGCTCTCCTCTTCCCTGTCGGTGTGGGAGCTGTTGGGCCGAAAGCCTTTGGCCAACAAGAGTGAATATTCTCTCAGAGAAATTCCAACCTCCATTCCTGTAAGTGCTTTGCACATTGTGTAGTTCAACTGAAAGTTGCATGCAATGCCTCTTTCAGCCATTTGAGGGCATGTTTGCACTTTTTATTTAGATTTCAGCCACCACCTACGCATTGCCTTACCTGGTAATGACCTCCTCCTAAACCCACAATACGCTGAGGCTGATATATATTTTCCATCCTACACATAGTAAATATCCATACTGTTTTCATTTTGCACCATAACTGCTGTATTCCTCACAACTTATCATTGTGCTCAACAGGATTTGATTGACAGGTTGATTGCTGTGAATTCAGATGCAAAGATTCATTCCCTGTTCCACTATGAGCAGTCTCACACATTTGGCCTGAGGTGAGAATCTTTTTTTTTCTATATTACTTGACGTCAGTGGGGAAGCACACAATATCAGATTAACACCTGATGACACACACATGCACAAGCATGCACGCACACACGCATAAACACAGATACACTTAAGCCTCTGGCAATAGCAGACTGACATGGTTCTTTATACTTTGATTACCCAGCACTGAAAAGCTGATGAAAGGATTTCTCTGGATAAGAGAAATAAGCTTCACTGTGTGGGTGTGTATGTATTTCTATATTTCTGGAAACATCCTGGCAAGTGTGAAGGGTTGTGAAGGAGGTGAACAACATGATGAGCTATTTCCGTTTTCTAGAGTTAAATTAGCAGTAAAGTTATACTGCATTGTAAAAATGCATGGACTGACTGACTAATTATCAGGAGGGTTCTTTGGAAGAGCCAGAGAAAATTTCAGGAACCCCCAGGAAAGTCTTGCAAGAGAGTGGACAGAGCAGGCGGACACAATGGTCTGTTTTTGAGTTATTTTTTCTAGCTTTTACATACATGGATATATACAAGTTTTGGTGACTGCTGTGTATTCCTGTTGCCTTTTTTCTCTAAAGGATTTCTGAATCACAATAAGTTCAACTTGTTGGGAGCCTTGCTGACTCACTCTGTCTGCGCCTGTCAGTCAGCCCACTCTTATTAACCAAGTGAAGCCAAGTGAAAGGAACAAGATGCTCTATTCATTTGCCACCTAGACTGATGGAATAAATGACAGACTTGCACTCTATGCCTCTCTGTGGGTTGCGAGATGTGCTAAATGTAGCATTTTACTATCAATGACTGAAGTCATACCATGTTAAATTTTAGGTATTATGTCCTAAACCTGACTCAGACGTTGTTGGCTGCTTTCAGACGTTCTGAGTACATCTGCTGTAACAGTCTTTGGCCATAAATGCAGCAAATCCTAATTCTGGTTACACACACAGACTGTATATACATATATATTATATTATCTACAGTCTATGGTTGCACATTTTTATTTCAGTTCAGCAACCCAGGGACAACTACATATAATGTTAATTTTTTTGAATGAAAGGAATTAGATGCATCTTCTGTAGAATATTGACAAAAATGACCTTTCTTCAAATGTTAATGCTCTGTTGGATTTTATTTCATGAACTTTCAAATTACAAAGAAATAGTAACTGCAGCATTTTCGATACAGTTTGTACTGGTTCTTTCTGAAATCCACAGGCATCTAACAGGTTACCAGGTGGCCAGTGTACCACCTATATGCAGACTTGTGACCCTTGGAGATGACCCCATTGAGGGTGGTGTTGTCCAGAAGTCAATAAATACAGTTGATAGCACCAATAGCAGGTTCAACAGTATGACAGTATGATTATTCTCACCAGAACTTGTTTTGTCTTAGCAAACATATATTGGTGAATTTCATAGACATCATATCATGGAAGAACCTCTATTTAGTTTTTTTATTAACCTTTAGCTGAGAGACAGAATCTTGGCTTTACCTTGGGTCAGACAGCCACTCATTCTTGTGTTATCATCTGTCTACAGTAGACAAGTGAGGAAGGGGACTTGGTCTCTGTAATTTGCTCAGGTGTCGCTCTATCACGTATGCCATATAATGAATAATAGATAACAGCTCCAAGCTGTTCTTCCATTGGATTTTTTTTTTTTATGAAATGAAATGTATGAAAGGTTGATATATTGAGTTCATGTGTATTGTTGTTTAAGTTTTATGTAAGAATAGTGTATGAATGTGATCAAAACCAGGCCTAATTATGATAAATGCTCATTAGTGTATTTAAAATTATGGTGGCTTTCCCATTTTTAATGGGAAAGCCATTTTAATTTTAGCTGCCTATTTGATACTTGCCATTTTATGCTGTAGGTGCTTTATCTGAATTTAGCTTTGTATTACAAAGTTATTTTACCTCAATTTTTCCTACATAGGCTCTATAGTCTGCCTTGTTCGTGCCCCTACATCCAGCAGCCATCAGAATCAAACCTCAGAAGCTGCTTTGAACTATTAAAGGTTTCATGAAATTGGACCAATTTTGCAGTTGACTTTAGCAAGTGCTCCCTGTAAAGCAGTTGGAAACCACCCTTGAACTAAACTCCAACATTATGTCACAACATGTTTGATCTTTTCTACCATATTCAGCACAGGCCTAATCGCGGGTACCACTGTCAAGCAAAAATGCGCTAAACTGAAGTGCAGCCTCACACATTTTCCACCCCACTTGATCTTCACAACTTAATGAGAGCTAAAATCCCTCAGCACTTTTCCTTGTTGCTAAAAGCCTCTTTGTTGTCATGACAACCAACACTCTTTCCCCTATTTTTTTCCCCAAGTCTGATTTGTTTGGATGTCTTTACTCTCTCTGCTATCAATGGCTCAGAACACATCCAATCTGTGTGCTGGTGCAGAACCTCACACACTTTTTTTTTATTGGTATCTGGAATTAAACTAAACATTGTCCAAATACAATAACCCTGTGCAGAACTCTGTGCTCCTCCATATATCAGGGTGCTGAACTGGAGTAGGAAAATCACAAATCAACAGTAAAAAAATTCAGCACACTCAAGGGTTAATAATTTATATTTGTAC
>OMLM01020334.1:18217-30390 GCA_900302695.1 Helostoma temminkii | reverse complement strand
TTTCTATATTGTTCAATACATGCATTCTAATTTAAATAAATTATTCATTATTTGTCAAACTGTTCTTGTATTTCTGCATAGGGAAAGACAGATCCACATGCTCATGTTTTGGTTTTAAGTATGTGTATTGTTTTTTTTAAGTACATATTGTGGCCAAAATTGTCACCCATTCAACTTTTGTCCTGTGTGTGGGACCGTAGCGTGCATTGAACACACAAAGGCCATGTTTCTTGGTAGTTTGGGAGTTGTACAGTTAGAGTCTACTTTATCTTTTTGCAGCATAGAAATGACTGTTCAGTTGATACAGTGTTTTAAGGCTCATTCTAATATTTTTTGTCTAAATCATTTATTTCTTTGCTGTTTTCACTATTAAACAATTGCTGAATAATCAATTCATCCACAAGTTATTTTTAGCTGTACGAATCTGTTCATAGGCTCAGTTTTTTCTTTGCTGTCATAAAACGTTGCAGTGTTTTTTTTAGTGTATTAAATTACACACAAAAGCTAACAATGACACATCAATAAGCAATAAAACAGCAAACTCAAAAACAGCCATAATAACTATCTGCCAGTATAGTGCAGAAGTGAATGAAAGCTATGAATACAAATATCATCAAGCATTCAAAAAGACAAGCTGCATTTCTCATTGCCACATTTACATTATAAGCATGCGATGCATAGGCTTTAAATCCTGGCATGAAATATCATTACACCCTAATGTATTAAGGTGATAAGCAATTAACTGAGTTTGTCCTTTTCAGGGAGAACATCCTTACCCATGGAAAATGTTTTCAAGCTACCCTCCACCTCAGTGCTACATCTTGGAACCACCAAAGATCCAGTGTATCTCACAGGGTAAGACCAGTGTTGATAAAGTAGGAGATACTAACTTTACTACATTATTGTGGTTTTTCACATACTGTCTCTGCTTGAACAGACTCTGAGCTCAATGCTTTTCTGGCATCATCGTCTAAGGACACAATGAGTGAGGAGGGCTGGATGGAGATGTGCCGGAGACAGTACTGCAAAGTTTTGATCTTTAAACCCAACATTATAACTGGAAAGGGTAAGCTACTGTACTGGATCACTGGGTAGCTGCGGATTCCCCTTGTTGTAGGATTTTTTTCTTCTAGTATCATAGTGATGATATATGTAGCATTTCTATTTATAGCATATTTAAAAACAAATCAATCTTATACATGCATTATTATATAAGCAATCTGAACTCTACTGTATTTGTAGGATTAGCTGGAGCTATTTTTCTCTTTTTCTCAAGTAAGAGGGCTAATATCCTGTTGCTCTTCTGGCTAATTTCAGGATCATTCCAGTATACATTTTCCTTTACCAGCATGGTACTACACAGACTGCTTTCAGAGACGGCTTACTGACATGCTTACACCTGAGAGTGAATATTACAGTATGAATGCATCTCGAGCAATTGCATTGTCTCCAAATATGCTTGTGTGCAAAAATTGGACTGTCGAGTCTGCCCAAAATTGAGAAAATTACTAAATGTAAAAAAGTCTGAGAATATGAAAGAATGAGAATATGAAAATAAATATAAAATGCCTCTGCAGATTGTTTGAATGCTTTGAATGAAACAATGAAGGAGAACTGCCTCAGAGTTCTTTAGCCCCAAATCATCAGCTATCAGCTGAAATGTGGACACAGATGGGCGTTCCAACAGGGCAGTGACCCCGAACCCACATCAAAGCTGGTTGTGTAATGGGTAAAGCTGGCTAATATTAATCTTTTTGCTTGCCCAAAGTCTTGACCTCAATCCTATTGAATATGTGTGGACTGTGCTTAAAAATATGGTCTGTGCCAGAAATCCAAGAAATTTAATTGATCTCTGCAAATTTTGCTGAGAAGAGAGGTCAAATATCCAGCAAGAATTGGTAAATAAACCACAAGCTTGTTGATGGCTACCAAACGTGTATGCTAATGGTGAAACCTGCTCACAGAAATTCAACAAAAAATAGGTGTATATGTGTATTTATCACCCTGTGTTGATATCAGAAAGACATGGCATTAATTTCCATGATGAATGTATGTAAGATTCTAACTGCACCTGCATCCTGCACAGTGGATTCTCTATTTAAATACTATCTGTTGATATAATCTTTTGTGGTGATATGATTACATATTAGAGCTGATGTTCGTGAGCATTTTAGCGCCCATCATCCCTTACAACACCTACAGGACATTTGCTATGTAGGAGTAAATAGCTGTGATTCAAGGAGGACAAAAATACATTCAAATGAAAGAGCTGACAGTTTGTGATTAATGCATATACTGTACTGTGATTGCTTCCTTTCATCGGTACACTGTTGAACTCAGCCTACAGTATAAAAGCATTCGCTCTCTGCTCCATGGTGCTCATTTAAGGCTTTTCACTGGAAGACCATGATCAACATGTATTATCTTTTGAGCTTCCCTCTCTGTAGAAGTGCTAATTTATTTGGCACACCATTAACCAGACAAAACGTAGAATTCCACTTTTTAAGAAACATTAAATGAAGGAAACCTCTTCAGTAGCTCTGCATATTAAGGTGCTGTGATTATCACTTATGTCTTTAGCAGGCTTCTTCATGATTAGACCTGTTTGCATTTTCAATACGCTATTTTGACGATTTATTTACTGCTTTATTGGTTTCTCTTCTCAGTATATCAGTGAGATGCATTCACTAGTACTAAGAGTCTCTATTTGCACTGGGAAACCTGCAAAGCTAGAATCAATGCTCACTGTGTTTTCTAAATATACGAACTGACATATTATGTGAAAGTTTTTGTATTAACTCCTAAATAAACACGAAAAGTGTGAAACTATACAAAAAAGCTGGATGCTTATTGGTCTTATTTGGCTCTAAATTTTAAAAAGGGTTAAATCGAGGTGAACCAAAAGACATACAGTTATGCATGAATTAAAAGTACACTGTAAAACAGTAGATTAAACAAATTCAGTGCAGTAAATCAAGTGAACAGTAGTGGCTATGTTACTCTATGTATGCTGCTTAAATTACTCTACATTAGCATTATAAAAATAAACAATGTAATAACTACAGTAAACAGGTTACCCAGTGGCATGCAGGAAATTTTTTCTTACTTTAACTTATAACAAGATGTCATTCACAGTTTAAAAATAGTTGGACTCAAGTAACCAACACATTTAAATTTGAAAACTGAATTTCTTCTGAGCACAATATGTATTGTAGCTTTTATAACATTTTTATATTTGCTTTTCCTCCTCAGTGTTAGCTGACATTCTGGAGAAGGTTGCGGCCCATCTATCCAGCTCTGCCACAGAGTGTTTCTTCTCTCCGGCTCAGTACAAAGGTCAGTGCAGAAGAGCAACACATTCACTTTTCTTTGTGACAACTTAGACAAAAGAAAATAACTAAAGGACACTCTGTGGACCTGTGAAGTAATCCAGATTCTTTGTACTTCAGACATACTGTAAATATAACTTTTTTACTCTCTTTCTGTTTCTTACTTTCTGACTTAATAAGATGACATTAAAATCATTTCTGTGTATAAGTCTATATAGGTCAGAAATTTGCACACAAATAAGATTATGGATTTATCTGTGGCTGATGTTAATACCAGCTATGATGGTGGTTTATAGGGTAGTGTGAATGCAGGGGTAGGGGTGTGGGAGTTCATGGCAACATAACAACATAGATGGATGGATGAGTGATATTGAGATGTTGAAGGCTCTGAGTACTGTTGAACTGTCTTAGCTGACAAGCCTCATCAGTGTCACATATAAGTGAGGACTAGAAAGAATTCTCGTCATTTTCGAATGGTTATAATGTGTTATGTTCAGACAGGTTAATGTTTTAGCTGGTTTGCTTGTTTGGTAGCCAGTAGGCTAAACAACCTGATCAGGCTGATGGCAACCAGATAGGAAAAATGCTAATGAGTCAATACCCAGCAGATCTTGCTTGCTACATTTTCCTAAAGGTAATAGAGTGCTTTTCACTAGTAACAGCTAAACGGCAATCAGTTCTCTTGTGGATGTCTTGCATCTAACATGCTGCAGCATTACTTTTTATATTTAAGAAAAACAGTACAAATACAGTAATACGTATGTGACATATTAGATTAAATAATCGCAACACACAGGACTTGACACACTGAAAACACAATAAAGGTTAATGTTACATTGAATCAACTGAATAAAGTGTAGTAACATTATAATTATAAGACTGTCACTACTTTAAAATGTTGAAGTCAATAAACCCAATTAGTTTAGGAGAGAAATGACAAAAGTTTATAGTAATTACACTATAATTATTGAGAAATTATTGGCAAATTAGTGGCACATTTTGTTTTCCCAGACTTGGACAGGCACACATTTACTGTATTATGTATACTGTATCAGGAAGCAGTCAAGATTGCGGCTTTTCATCTTTAGAGGTTAGCAGTGAAAGCATTGTGCTGGGCATGGGATGTAACAACAAAGAGACCTTCACTACTACAGAGTTGTCCTATATTGAGTGCATTATTCAGTTTTACCTCACGTGGCCATTAGTATCTTTAACAGTGTTTACCTGCTAACTTTTGTGTCAGTCTGTCCAAGGAGGCTAAATGGATTGTTTATGGACTGCTGTTATATAGCACTTTTCTGTCTTACTGGACAAAGAGCCTTACAATTTCCCTCTCATTTACCTCCTCCTCATTTTCTCTCATTCACATTTTCTCACACTATTGCAACGATGGTGGTGGACAAGTCTTAGCATGGCCTGGTTTAACAGGTGAAACTCAGGGTTCGGTGTCTTGCCCAAGGACACTCCAAACTCTGTGATTAGTGACTGACCTGTTGTACCTCTGAGCCACATCAGCCCCAAGGCAGCACTGCTGTGTTAGTGTGTCTTGTAAGATTCAGCTTGGCACAGCACATAGTCCATGAGAGGCTTTTTTTTTTTTAAGTAACCAGTTTGTTTTTTAACCCAGTTTGTTCCTTACCTGTTTTTGTTGTCGAGTTCAAGCCTGAAACTACTAGAGAAAAATGTGTAGTGTGACAGTGTCCGTGAAGAGCAAGTGGTAAAACTTAATTTTGTGTTAAGAATAATCAGGCTTTTTACCTGACACTCCCAGTTCAAGCCAACTGAGCCAAGAACTATTATTTTCACAGTAAGTAGGTCCCCAGAACCAGCACCTTTCTCAGTCGCCAAGACCTTTGCTAATTACTATGCTGCTCAAGAACATTAAAGTTGCAGTTAAATACATTTTTATGGAATTGCATAGATTATTGTCATAGCTTGTTTTCTAGATGATGGTAAGATAAAACATAACCTCTTTGAACAGTGTATTTCACAGCTGTTAAATTATCAAAGTTTTAATAGTTTTGTACCTGTAAAAAAATGCACAAAAGTGTAGAGTTAATTTCTGAGTTGTTTCCCATGTTCAAGGCAAATACTGTAGTCACATAGTAGTCTTTTAACCATAATCACTGTTACATTAAATCTAATCTCTTCAACTCTTAGTTAAACATGACTTTTATATATTGAAACCAGCAAGGCCATTTAAGTTATTAAAAGAGGGAAAGTGGGTGTGAAATACTGAAATGGCATTGACAGTATGATAGCTATAAAATTGCACCCTATATTCTATAGAAATATTTGAGGCTGAAAAGGCCAAGTCTGACTGACACCTGCTGATTGTGATATGCAATTAGATTACTTTTTTTTAATAAACCTTCCATTTTTTCTGGTTCAGTAGTGCTTTTAAAGATGTGACTAGTTTCCTGTGTCACATTTAAAACTCAGGTGCAAGATGCAAAACAGAAATATGAAGGAATAAACAGAGGAAAAAAAGACTGTGTGCAAAATATGAATAAAAAGCTCCAGATTTAGTGTAATTAAAAGCAGCAGAAAAGTTTAAGCCCCAATATAAAAGAACTGTGAGTTCTGGAAGTTTTTTCCAAGTACAGGGTACACCATGAAACATCAACTGTCAGATTTTTCTTCTCCGGTAGAAAGAGTAGTGTCTGGAGTATTCCTTAAATATCTGTGGTTTTATTTGGCCATTGTAGGTGGTTGTTGCAAATCAGCGAACAGGACCTATTAATGCTAATATTGGATTTGAAATTAGTTTTTTGTAAAATTATTTTGTCAAGGACCAAATTTAGCATATTAGGAAAAAACTTTTCTGTTTATTTTACCTGTAAACAATTTCTCTGACTTGACATAAAATACAATCTCATGACATATATCAAAATTTTTATATAACATTGCACAAACTATTGTTAGTTAGAGCTATACATTACTTGCAATTGCTTTCTGTGGTTTAAAGTACGCCTTCCATGAATTTAGAGTTGAAGTTAACCTGTAGATTGGAGCTTATATATTCAGTTTGGTGTTTAGATATATTGTATGTAAGTGTGTTGCATTCACCAAAGTAAATAATTATTATTAATTATAATAATCATAATTATGAGATATCGGCCTCGTTTTTTTTTTCCTTTGGTCAATGCAGTGTGCTGCCATAGTACTGTATACCTGCCAACTAAAAAAGAGAATTTTTTCATATTGATGGTATATGAAGAGGCAGCATGGTGGCGGATTGGTTAGTGTTGTTGCCTCACAGATAGTAGTTCCCAGGTTTTCTGACTTTTCTGGTGGAGTTTTCTACAAGAGGTTTTGCTTTTTATTACCACAATCCAAAGACATGCAATTCAATCGCTATACATTTCTCTATATGTCAGCCCTGAGATACATTGGTGACTTCTTCTCCGGGATGTACCCCACCTTTCACCCAGTGACAGCTGGGATTGGACTTGTTAATGAATGCTGTAAGAGGTGTTTATTGTAGGAATTGGGACCTGAGAACATTTAATTAAAAATGTAATTAATACATTATAGGAATAGTGTGTAGGATTTAATGGGCTTTGTAAGTATGTATGTTTACACATTCAGACAAATGCCATTGAGCTACCAAACATGAACATTTGAGATAATTAATGACAGCAAAAAAATCCAGTTAGATCAGATACTATGAGGTGGTAGACAATCACACGTGGCAAAATGACAGCTACTAAAAGACAGGATCTGTTTGCAGTGTTTCTGAAGATGCAGTTTGAATAATTAATAATGTTTAAAATGGGCAGTTGAATTTCTTTAGTGGGCTTAAATTTATTATTCATTAAGGAAAAAACAGCTAGTCTTTTTTTTTTCCCCCTATTGAAGACTGAAATATTACCCCACAGTGTATTGGATGTCTTTCATCAGCGCTGCCTCGTTATGTCAATTGGTATAAAGGCACGTCTCCTCTGAGGCACTGATATACTGATGATAAATCTTAATTCTGTTAAAGTGTTTATTGTGATGATTTATTTAAATGGTACTACTAAGTTCACATATTTCAGAATTGCAGCCAGCCTTGTTTACATGTTACTTTTAATGCCGAACAGTTGTAGGCAATAATCATCCTAGATTTTACATCCAAGATTGTTAATACTTTTGTAACACTTTTTTGACAAATCTGACTTAGATCTTTAAAAAAGAAAATCTTCAAAACTTTTTTGCAAATATTTTGTATACTTCAGGGCATATACTATAAATTATACGTAAAAATAAGTCAAATTGTGTGATTAACTCACAGTGCAAGGGATCATGTCTTGGAGGCTGAGTATAGGTTTGTGGTGGTGGCCGAAAAGAAAAGGAATATATTGCATAGCCAGAATGCTTATTGTAAAGCATTGTAGTGGAAACAAAGCATGTTGTGTTATTTTGTTTGGATGTGTATTGAGAAAGATAATATGGAACAAATGATACAAGCCGTCAGGATGTTGTTTGTCAATATCTCAGTTTATCACAGTTAAAACCGATTCTATGAAATGACAAACAATAAATGGTATTATTGCAGAAACTAAGTCTGGTCTGAGGGGGACGAGGCAGCTCTCAGGGTCCTTGCTGAATTATGCTCTCTGACAGTTGTGTGTGCTTGCAGTAGGGGGATGTATGGTGGGCACCTCTGTGCTTTTGACTGATGTTGACTACAGTTTCAGCTACTCTGCCCTACTTGAGTGCTCCCATTGTATTGAAAGAGCAGACTCATTTGCCGAGTATTAACCTCTGTCAGTTCACTGTCCTGAGTTGTATCTCCTCACCCTTCGTGGCTGTGACTCTTGAAGGCAACTGTACAGCAATCTCATTTATTTCAACGGCTTGTTGAAATTGGATGGCTAGAAACAAAGAGAACTCCATTTTTGTGACTGTTACATGCTAACATATCAGACAGCGATCTGTGCTACATAAGGAATTCTCATTTAAATTGGTTTTCTTCTTGCGTAGCTTTTTTTTTGCTAAAAATAGAGAGTAGCTAAAACAGTAGAACTAGAAAACTAAAACTAAAGAAAAAAAATATATAGTACATATACACACATAGAATATCTATTTAGTGGAATCATTTAAACATTTAAACATAGTGCACTAGAAAACCATACGTTCATACTATACTCTAATTATAAATCAAGTGGTAGGGGTAGGGTCCAGTGCTTTAGCAAGCACAATGTTGGGTTGGTTGTACTTTAGATTTTCCATTACAAGCAACTTACAACTCTATTTCTGATCCACTACATTTCTTTTTAATTTGTTTTTTCTACATATATAACCTTACAAAAAAGTAGTATACTTAAAGTTAATTTTATTAAGTATACCTAATTATTCTCTCAAGTATATTAAGTATACTTCTATATACTTCTAGTAGCAGAGCAGCGCAGCAGCAACACAACAACATAAAGAAAATCTAGAAAATAGTAGAAAAACACATAATGGCTCAAAAAAGCTATAGCAATAATAATGATGCACAATCCAGGAGATGAGACACATCAGATACAAAGTTTGTGTGTTCATGACAGTCAACAACAGCACTGAACTGACTCTAGCTGAGAAATCAGGCAGCTCAGACTATCCAGGTTACTTGAGTTTGTTGGATGATGTAGACTAAGAAGTAAGCTTTAATCTTAAGATGTTACATAAAAATTATTATTAAAGCAACAGATTATAAAATAGAATATACTTTCAAAGCTAAAATGTGGTTCCCAACCTTTCTGGATAGTGATACTTTATTAAAATTTATTTTTTCAGTTTTAGATGTCTTTAAGTTGTTGAGTTTCATCTACTTCATAATTATAAATACAAACGTGTGTACTAGTTTTTCTTTTGTACTTTCTACACTATTTGCTTTATTGTAATGGAACTGCAGAGTTTTATAATTTGAATATTTTGACCACATCTCTGACTCTTGCTCCATGTGAGCTTTTCAGTTGAGCCTAAGAGTTTGATCTTGATCTTGAATTCACTAAAGTCACTTGAATTGAATTGAGTTTGGAGCTTTTACCTTGGTGACACCTTATTTATTTAGATAAATCATTTTAAATTAAGTACATTTATTTACGTTGAAATTTCCCTTTAAATCTTTTAAGACTATACAGATTTGTGGTTTTTTTCACATACCAAGATTGAATCCTTGCAAATTGTGTACTCATGTTAAAGGATTTTTCCTTAATGTGTCTCATAACAAAGACTCTTCTAAGCCCTTAATTCCACTGGCTTCTTGAGTTTCAAAATTACTTTTGTTTTAATTTTACAATAGCAAAGAGAATTGTAAGTATTCTCGAAATAGAATAAACATCCGAGCTGCAGATTTCTGGTATTAATCTTCATAGCTTTCACAGTCACTTTGCTTAGCAATTAAGAACAGATATTCTCACCTGTCAGATATACATTGCATGTGCCATCAATCAACATGGGCTTCTTAAACAAAAGTTAATGGCTGTGATTATACTTATTACAATCTACAAAATAGAATCCAGTGGCACAATGTTCTTGAGACAGTACAAGAGAGGAATGAGGAGGCAGCAAGAAAGAATTCATCTCCATTAGACAATAATTGCCAACAGCAAGAGGTTTTTAGTGATGTTAATATGTCAGGAGAGAACACTGAGAGGGAAAATACAGATGTAGTTGTCCTGGCACTGCCTTACGTTCTCATCAAAAGGTATTTCTTCTCAATTAATACAAGATTTGATGGGTTGTGATTAATCCACACTGCTCAGCTCTGACGTTTCATTGCTAACAATGTTAAAATATCTGTTCAGTATGTAGATGACATTATCATTTCTGCATCATTAATCATTAAATTAGATTTGAAGTTTCTCCTGCCACTGATGCTGTCTGGATAATACGTCTTCTATTAATTGTTGAAGTTTTCTCATTATCTTACCTCAAACTGACTGAAGCAGGGGATCTATTAGCACAGCGTAGTAATATTCTGTTACCCCAAAGCCAGGAAGCAGTAAAAATACCTACCAAGGCATAATATCACTCTTCTTGCAGATATTGCTTCATTCATCACTGTCTTCACACAATTACAACTGTAACTCCACAAACTAATATATTTTTATGATAATGCACATTTAATTGTGCAAAAGGTCCATGGGACTTTGGTGTACACAGTAGCTGGTGACACTCATAGCTCAACAGTCTGTACAAAGCTGGGGCAAATGGGTTTAAATCTACCCTGCACCGGTACTGTCAAAATTATGAAGACACATACATACTTATTTAAAATACACATACTCAATGCTCAATTGCAAGTATTTGCCAAGAAAAATTCTTCACTACAAGTACCCTTTAATATTTTTATTCAAGTAGTAGTGAAGTCAAGTACACATTTGTTTGACAAAACTTCAAAGGTTAAAACAAAGGCAATATGTGTTGTCACCTTCAGACTACGATACAAAAACAGCAGTTGGTAAATGTGGGGCTGATTTTAATGTAGTGGAGTAAAAGTACAATATTTTCCTTTGATTTGTAGTTGAGTAAGTGATTGTAACACACCTTGTTAATGATGCATGGCAATAATAACTTTGTAATAACCATCATTCTTTAATTACCTTTTTTTACAGCAGAGGAGAAGAGTGTGAAAAGTGTTGTATTATCATCTGTGGAACAACTTGGAATCAGTATCTGTGTCAGGTATGTAAAGTGTTATTGTATAAATAATATAACCTTATTTAATAACACAGTAACTTAGGATGGTGAACCTGCGGTGTACACTCAAGTCTTATGATTACCAAACTGCAAAACCGATTTTAGTACCTGCAGTATCTACTTTAAAAGAACAGTGCAAAACTCAAGCTCTGCTAAACAAAAGCTGCTGTTAATGTACGTGAAATTTCTGGATTGATTTAGCTATATCTATATAGAGTAAACAGTCAGACAGGATACAAATGGAGCATGACATCAAGAGGTGTAAGCATTTCTGTGAAAGCCCAGGTGAGATTGACTGCGCACACATATTTTTTACATTTAAAGGCACTTTGATAATAGTCAGGCAATAGAAAATAATGCTGCTGCATATACTGGAATATTATTCTGGATATTATTCCCTTATGCTCCTACATTAGCACTGAACCCCACCTACACCAAAGGTGTTTAAGTGTTCTCTTGCTGCTCTGTTTTCACTTTAATGATGCCAGTGTGCATAATACTTGATCTGTTTTTTATTTCCCCATAAGTAGGTCCTCTGACTTGTTAGTGTTCTCACACTGCTCGTTTTCATTTTCAATGACACCCTACTGCTACATTACACAGTGGATATAACTCTGTCCTTGAAATCTTCCCTGAAGGGAGCTTTGCATCTGAAAACTTTCAAGTTCAGAAAAACTGAATGCCATGTTTGCATTTTATATCAACAGAACACAGCATGTTAGCACTACCCACCAAGGAACCAACCAAACATCTTAGATGATTTAAAGTTGTTGGGCATAAATTTATAACTAATCCTTAATGTGTCAGACTTGACACATTAATTCTGACCATACCGGACTTGTTGAGTATAGTTTGGGTGAGTCCATCTGGTTTTTGGGTGAGACTTAAGTATTTCTTTGTCTGTAAATTTGAAACCTCTCATTATGGAGGGTGAGTTTCATTTAAGTACACAATGAGAATCAAGTATTTGAGTTGAGAAAAAGTGTGGCTCTACAAAAATGACTACATGTAAAACTCACAGCATGACAGCTTCATTTTTAGTTTTCTGATAAAGTGAAAAATGTGGGATGTGATTCTTGTACTAAACAGCAGTAGAGAGTCAAAGTATAAATGTAATTCGCAGATAAAGAAAGGAATTTACCTCAGAATTTTCCTGGTGACCTTTAATTTGAT
>OMLM01020334.1:3944-18197 GCA_900302695.1 Helostoma temminkii | reverse complement strand
TTTAATTTGATGTGGGTAAACAGCCAACATCAGTGCTGGCCAGAAAACCTGTTATGGACCGATGACTGCAAGTACTGGGCTCCACATGTCTGTTGTCTTTTATCTACAGATATGGCAGCTTCCTGAAGCTACTGAAAGATGATGCTGAGCATGACCTAACGCTACTAATGAAGCATGTGAAGAGCTTCTTGTCCACGCAAAGAGTTAAAACATCCTCAGAACTGAGTATCCTTTCTAAAAAAACCTCTGTACTGTAATGTACAGTAGGTACAGAGATTGTGTACTCGTGTCCTGTAGCTTTAAAAGGTTCTCAGCCTACCCTGTTTGTTTCTATATAGTACATAATGGGGATTTGTGTCTTAAAAATTAAGGTAGGGGTTTAACCATAACCTTAAAATCAATAAATAACTTTCTACAATTTTATTGTATTAAACCTAAAAACTATTGAAAATTAGTTAGAGTGCCATTCTATTAGTAATGTGTGTCAATTCTTCTGTTTGTTGAAAAGAAATTTGACATAAATGATCTAAAATTGAAATAAAATAACATTCACTGTGCATGATGTATACTTCATGCCACAATTATACACTTTAATGTGCTGACATAATGTAAATATACATTTTATTTTTGTCTAAACACTCTTTACCTGCATCTCTTGCTCTTACTAGGGGTTTCCAACTTTGCCATTTCCTTGCTAGATCTGGCGATTTTCAAAATCACTTTAGCAACATTTTAGGCAGACCATAATTGTGTTCCCTTGATAAGAGTCAATATTATTCCTGAGTGAATGTGGCTCTTGGAGTGACTGTTCAGTGTCTGAACCAGTCAGCAACAAGGAAGAAGCACATATTAGCTGTAAACTTACCTGTTTATCCAGGTAAAACAACTGCATTTAAAAACTGTAGCCACTGTGTAATTAATATGCCAACTAGTATGTGATATCCAGCAATTCTTCGGCTTTGCCTACTTTCCATTGAAAATAAATGGCTCTACAGTATCTTAGTGTAATGAGAGTGGTGTCACATTGGTGAATAGTCTCACTCTGAGAAGGATTGACAGATAGTGTCCATCTGTGTCTGATCAGGGCAGCACAGATTATCTTCATCTGTGTCTAACTGAACAGTTGAGCCTTCTTTTGTTCCAGACAGAAACTGAAGCCTTTTCTTCTTCAGAAAGTTTCTTTTGTATGTGGACAATTGACTGACATTTTCCTTATAGAGGTGCAATAATACTGAGACCACTCTGACATTTGGGCAGATATGAAGAAATTATCTTTTATACCTAATGACCATATGGTACAATAGTGGTGCAGAGCAGATCTGTGCTTTTTCAGCAACTAACTGGAGATGTGCAGTATGTAAACGCTTTACAAAAGAATTATTAGAATTAATAGAACTGATTGTACTGGATTAAAGACATGATTAAATTCTGAAATTTACACAGGGTTTAGTCTCTCAACAAAAGTTAGGAACTGCAAACTAAAAAAATGATTTTAGAGGGAAGTAGCTTAATTAGGCCAATATTTAGTGTGAACCTGTGGGGACTCTGCTTTATTTTAAAATCTTCAAATTTAAATGATATCATGATAGTTTAGAACTGAGCCAGAGGTTGTTTTGCAATGACCTCACAATTTCCGAGATGTATACTGAGCTGTTTTCATTCTTGTTTGACAAAAAGAAAATCTCAATTCTACTTGCTAGCATTTTCTGGAGCTTTCAACATTTTTGCACTTTTTCCTACTGTATGCTTTCAGCTACTAAGAAAGGTGGTTCAAAGCTCCACAAGTAAAAGTAATTATTCACCCCAAGATATAAACATCCAGAACCAGTTCTCATCAGACCCACATATGTGAGATGTGTTTGTTCCATTTTCCAAGGTCATGAATGAACTTTTAGTTTAACTTTCTCTCAAAAGCTCTTTAGTAACTTGACCATAATGAATAATGAAAGTGCTGCACTAGCTGCTGGATCAAATCAAAATTTAAACTGAATGACCCACCTGTTTTTTCTTAACAGGAATAGAATTCAATGACAAATACATTGAACCGAATGAAATGTTTGTCATTTATCTGTTTAAGCTTTTACTCATCCTTTAAGACGAAAACAGATCAGTTGCCACTAGTGTGTTAGGTTTACCAAAAATCACGTTCAGTGTTTCTGTGGATTAGGTCTCTATTATTGAGCTCTGACACCTTCAGGAAAAGTGATTTAAAGACCTCGATTACACAGCCAACAAACATCTTCCTCTGTTACTCCATGTGTTTAATAAGCCTCACTATGGGGGGTAAATTATACAGCATCTCGTTAGACGATGGCAGCCTGTTATCTTTCATACCTGGAGCTAGTCTTAGTGATGATATAAACATCAGACACTAATATGAAAAGACATTAATTAAAGACAGTTTTCCATCATTTTGCTTTCTGTAATCTGTGCAAGCTCAGTTGGTAAAGCAGTACTCTGTCAACCCCAGGGTTAGTGGTTTGATTCCTTATTCCTGGCTGCTCCCCCAAGGGGATCAATAAAGTATGTAGTTCATTATTTCATAATGTACACACTGTACACACAGTACTTTTTTGTGGTAGGATCACTTAAAAGACGGAACACATTCCTTCCATAATGTTTTTAATCACCACAAAATCCAAGTAAATTATTTATGAAAGCAAAAGACATTACTGCACTTTTAAAAAAACATCTCTCTCATTTGACACACAAAAGAAAAATAATAATAATTTGTCAGCTGTTAACTGCATGTCACAGTCTCCCTCCGTGAACAGATTTCTGTTAATCTGAAGTGGACTTTGCTCAGATTTTTCTAGTTTTGGGACTTCTTGTTAATATTAGTTTAAAAGTTTAGTTAATTCAGATTTTTAAATAGAGCAAATGCAGTTGTAGTGTTGCACAGTCAGGCCAGATTGTAGAACATGCTGGGCAGGTCAGCAGTTAAAACAAAGTCAAACCCACTGAGGTTGCAGATTCTGATTCAAGGGTGTCACATGCTGTACACACAGTAAGCTATTGTAAAGCTGCTACCATGGAGATGTATTAAACGAGTCCTGTTGGATGTATTTTCTACACCATTCAAAACACATATTTTCTTGTTCACCATTAGTGATTTCTAGCCATGCAGATAGACTAAGAAGGTGTCTGTTTTATGCATTTATGCATGTCATAAATTAATAAAATGGAGGACCTTTGTCCGTTTGCCATCATAGTTGATATCACTGATCTTAGTATGTTTTCCACCAGTGTTTTGGCTCCTTAACTCTGCCTTCTAGTCACTCAGCAGGAAGGTTATCCAGGTCTCGACTGGTTTGCCGCCACAGTTTTCCTCATCATGGCCGGAGACGTGAACCGGTCTCTATGCTTGTTACTTAGCCTCTCCTCTCTTCTTACGTCTGCATTCATCTGGCCTGCAAGGATACATACATCTGTGAGTATAAGTGTGCAAATACAATTTCAGTATAGTGCAGTCAAATGTATAACTGGTAGGACTTAAATGTGCAGTAATTTAGCACACATGAAATTTAAAAGACCATTTTTCTCATTAGTGTTGCATCATCCTAAGCTTTCTTCATCTGTCACAAAATGTAATATGGCCTACAGTGGATGAAAATAATAAAATAATGGTATAGCTTCTCACTATGTTCATCTACTTATAAGTTTCTACACGTCGTTCGATGATTCTCCTCACCCCTTCTTGTACTTAATTTATGTGGATTCTGGGTATGTTGTTAGTTGTCAATTTCAACAATATCTCTAAACAGTGGTCAGACTAACCATTCTTTTTGCTGCAGAATGTTTGATTTGGAAATACTGGGTTCAAAATACCTTCTTTTGGGAGCCACAGTTAACAATAATATCCTTGTGTAAAGCTGCAGAAATATCTAAACCTGTCTTTGCCAAAGTAAAATTCAAATGTTAGAGATGGACGTTTTCTTCCATTTTCATCTATCCATCCATCCAGTGAGGCTTTACTAAGCACAGAGTAAATCAGACTTCTATTAACCACTTTTATATCTAGAACTACTGTCCAAGTTGCAGTTTACATGCATGTCTGTCTGGAATCATATTCAAATTAGTGCTGGACAACAATTTAAAAATTTAATTTTGATTAATTTATGTAAAAGTAGTGTACTGCCCATTTGGTTTGCAAACTTTTTAAACGAAGAAGGTATTTACAGCAGTATTCACTTTACACAGTAATAGTTAAAATATGTCTTGTAAATTTCAACCTAAAGATTATTGTAAGTCAACAAATCAAATATAAAACCACAGAATCACAAGAGGGTTCTTGTGATTCAAGACCCCTCACTCTTGTTTTCCACCAGATTACACTAGTATTCTATGTGGGTATTTGTGAGTTTGACCATGGGAAAACAGAATATGCACTTAAAATAACACTAAGCAAACAGAATGATCTAATATTTGTCATCCTCATAATTAATAAGTTTAAACTCTCGCCTTCTGCTGAGCACAGTGGAGGAGATATGCCAGGAGAAGAAACGGGCACTGCGTGCATTAAGTCAACCAGCTACAGATATAACAGAGGGACTTTTACATAGCACATAAGCCCATCCCCAAATGCTCTCATACGGTGAAATGTTTGATAACAACCCCCCCACACGCTTATTAACATGCGATAAAAAAATGAATGGTGTTAAATAAATAACTTGCCCACCGTAATTCTAATCAATTCATTCAATCGTCCACGTGGAGGCTTTTGTCACATTTACAGAAATTCCCTCTAGATGTCCGTGTGATATCACATCCACAAGAAGTATAGAAGAAATTGACCTTTTCTCAAGTCATGTACACATGAAATGCACTTTTCAAATCTTTTAATGTTAAGAGCTTTGATGTCCGTCTCTGCCTTTTCCTCACTTAATCCCACCTTCTTCGTAAAAAGCACATCAACATTCAGAGTATTGGTATATCAAAGAAAACATGAACAAATGAAAATGATGAGCCTTTACATTATTTTTTCAGATCATCAGACTTGTTGGCTTTGTCATTTTTCAACAATATAAAAATTAAACGAGAACAAGAGTAGAAGGCACAGAGTAGAAGGTTAAAATTAAGTTTAGTTTCAATCTTTATAAATTGCAGCAGAGGACAGGTTCTTTGAGATTAAGTTTTGCTGTCGTTATCCCCACCTCTGTCATGATGTTGTGTCTCGTCAAAGTCAATTATGGCTCAGTTGGAGTCAGTTGAATGTGTGTTATGTGCTGTCATTTGTTGATACAGAACCAGCCAATGATTTTCTCACACAGCAGTTAGCCTCCAACTTTACAATGTGGTCAATTTCGTCAATATTAGACAGAAACCAGAAAAGGCGCTTTCTTTTGAATATCCATCAGTAATACAAATACAATCTACACAGTAAATCTAAAAATAATCCAAGCTTGAGAGATAAAAATGTAGTGTTTCTCGGGACAGGTCCATGTTCCTGTGGAAGTTGCTGAATCAGGAATCCTTCCTGTCTACTGGTGTACAGCTCACTACGTGGAGATGCTGCTGAAAGCTGAAGTTCCTCTGGTCCATTCTGCCTTCAGGATGTCTGGTTTCACTCCATCCCAGGTATCAATCATACACAAGCAGACAAGCTGTTCACTTTAAGCTATTTGGAGATATCTGCAGCCTAGATTTAGAATAAAACTGATCTCCGTCAATAATTTTTTATTATTACACATATCGTACCAAAAAGAGAATGTCAGCATAGTCTGCATACAAAATGCCTGTCATTCAAGTTTAAGACTGTCAGAATTTCAACCAACTTTATTATCCAGAGTAGAGAATCATTACGAAAAAGGAGTATATTCAAGTATACTAGAAGTATACTTCTTTTAAACTAAAGATTAAATAAATATACTTTCAGTTTCCTTTTTATGTACTCATTAGTAGTGTACTGAACAAAGTTATATTTAAGTAGAATTGCAGTAAACTGACAAGTATATAGAAAGTCTATACTCAGCCTATACTTCTACTTCTACTTAAGTATGCTGACAAGTATATAAAAATACCCAGCATGCCTTTCAGTAGTTTAATATTATAAACAAATAATTATAACTTAGGGTGGAGTACACTTTAAGAGAATATTTTGATAATCTAGAAAGTATACTGTTATTACATCACTAGTAACCTAAAAGTATATGTAAAGGTTTATTTGTAATATACTTGAGTATACTTGAAGAAATAAACTTTCAGTAAACTGTTTCTTTGTAAAGGGAAAAATAAATGCAATACTACCAGCACTAATAATATTGTAATATAAATGTAGCGTTTAATCATTTAATTGTGTTAATATGGAGACAGTATGTTTCTTTTTCTAACTAACAAGCTGAAGTTTACTAAATACACATCACATTATCTGACAGATCAGTGGTACTCCAGTTACTATTTCAGCAGTACAAGTTGTACATTTAGAAAATACAAGAAGCTATCACGAACCACTGTTTAGTGTCAGAGATCATGAGCCCAACATTAATAATCACCTCCATACACGTAGTTAACAACATTTGTCACTGCAAAAAAAGTGGTGCAAGTGATCGTCCATGGGCAGAATTCTTTAAGTTTCACAAACTGAATTTATGTTGTATAAAGAGTAGTCAATTGTTGGCTTTGCTATGCATCGTAAACTTTGCCATTCATTGCCACTGGTAGTCCTTGTAGCTGCAGAGGCATTTTATTCAACTGTGCATTGCTTTTAACAAGGATCATTTAGTTGCTCTGACTAAGGCCATTAAAAGGAGTTTTCACTCCCTTAAAGTCTATAAAGTTTAGACTAGAGTTCATCGCACACATTATAAACTAAAACTCCTTCAACACTAGCCATGATATCTAATGCAAGTTATCACTCTTGACTTTATCTAAATGACTTTATCTTCTCACATAAGTAGAATCTGTAAAATCTACCTTAACTTAACTGAAAAAACAACAACAACAACAACTGGAATCCACTGAGGATACAAAGTTTAAATTCAGTCACTCCATAAAAATGTGATGAAATAGTTTTGCTGTTAAAACAAATTCATTATTCAACACCGAAACCAACTGCAGTGATGATATGAATTCACAGAAACGCTAAGAGTAAGTTAAAGTCAAGTAAAGTATTTTAAAGACATAAATATTAGTTTAAAGACATCTATTTAAACTACAGAAAATTTGATTTAATCAAATATTTAAGCTTTACTTTGATATATTCGCACAATAACTTATTTTTTAGGCTTCTTAGATCAAGAAAGCACATTCATGATGATTGATCGAGAAATGAAAAGAGTGAAATTTGGTTTAGAAACACCCAATTCATCATAGAGCTATCAGCCACAACTTTAACGGCCAGCTGTGTGGTGGACTGGGATCAGCATGGCCCTGCTAGGTAGCTGATACATAAACCACCAGATGCTTTAAATGTGAATCATCTGTGTCATGTTTAAACCATTGACACAATGACTGACTACAGTTTAGTTTTATTAATGACACGAGTACACAGCAAAAAGTTTCAAAGTGTTGAAATGTCATTTATTTGATTTCAACTCTCTGATGAATGAATAGTAATTTTAAAACATTCAGAGTAAGGTTTTGCTCAGAGTTGACAGAGTTAATCACACCAGTGAAAGTTAGAGATTTAATTAGACCCCGCCCAGTCGGACTTGTCAGCACCATAATCCAAGTGTCGTAGTGGAAGTAGCAAAGTGCGCAGCTGAATTTGGTGAATATTTTTTATAAAGCCTTGATAGGTGACAGCTTAATAAGGCAAGAATGTCAATGTCTGACTTTACTTAGTTAAATTTAACACTTTTGTTAAAAAACTAGATTGTATTTCACAGGAACAATAGGACAGGTACACAGCAGACTGAACATTTTAATCCAGTGTAAACATTCAGTGTATTTGTCATCTGTTATGGTGTTACAATTTTACACTGCCAGAGTTAAAAGTACCCCTGCAATAACTATTTTAAAAGTGTTAATTTAACACTTTTTTAGTGGTTCACATATAAACACTGGCTGAATGTGTTAAATTTAAAAGTGTTAAATTTGCAATGTCACATTTGCAGTGTAAGAGCTGCACATTTGGCTAAAAGCTGTCATAACAACTGTTTTGGTTGCCCCCGGATGACTTTGTTTTTTATCGTGCTCTGACTTTAGTTGACTTTAAAATACCAAATACAGACTTGACACTGGATCGTTTTCTTTTTTTAAACAGCAGTTGCAAAGTTAGATCTTTTCTCTTCTCTTTCTTTTGACACAGTCTTCTCTCCCACAAACAACAGGGTAGAAAAAAGGTTTTTCACCTTGAATCCTTTTACGTTTGATCCTGTCTTCTGTGTTTCGGCAGTTGACAGCTGAGGCTCACATAATGTACGGCAGCAGGGGTGCTTATAAGACTCACTACATTTGCATCAAAGATGTGAATGTTGCGTCTCCAGAGTGGAGTATTACGTTAAAATGCAGCTCATCTCTCTGCTTTTCAAGGTGATAATGGGTACCTGTTTGTCAGTCAGAAATGGAAATATCTAGTACAAAAGTTTAAGCTATGAAGCATTATACACCTCTGACATTCATACAATAGAAGATCAATAGAAGTGTGTTCTGTATGTGCATGAGGCCACAGTCAAAATCCAGCTACATAATGTTGACACATTTGAAACAGTCAGACTGTCTTGAGAATAGAAATATGTGACAGGAAGAGACTTTGGAAAAGGAATTGTTTTTAGTGTGAGCAGCATGTGGTAGATAAAGGATAACAAAACTGAACCGTATTTATGTGACACAGAGAAACACTTTTATTTAGCTGAAGTGACATGTTTCTGCTCCTCATTCCCTAGATTGTGACAAAGCCTAATGGATTTAATAATATCACTTTGTTATTACAGCTCAAACATTCAACTTTCTCTTTTTCTCTTAGCATGTCATACCAATGCTAAAGGTACTCTTTTGTGCATTACTCTGACACCACTAAACAATTATCTATAGGTGGAAACATCATTGTTTAACTGACTTTATGTGCAAAGACAACTGGGATGTGACTAAAAAAAGGTGCTTCCTATAAACAGTCTAGTTACAACATAATGTTGCACACAGACTGTTGACATTTGCAACCATAGCATCAATATCTGACACCCTTGGATTGAAATTGATCAGATGAACACCTGATGCTTCTTGTGTTAGTTAATTCTAAAATGGAGTGTTCATCATTTTTTCTTAAAATGCAAAGCAACAACTTCAGATGTCCTGTTTTGTCCAACCACCAGTGTAAAAATACATAGGAAGTTTTTACAAATAGAAATAGTACCTCACTGTGTCAAATGCCTCAGAATAGGGCCAGTTCACTGTAAGGTCACTGTGAGTGTATTTATTGGTTAGGACATTTACCAGTATTACAGTATTTATACATCCTTGTAAGTCATGGAGTCCTTTTATAATTATGTGTGAATTTTTCTGCTGCAATCTGTCCAATGTGAAATTACATGAATATAATAATATATAATCATACTATGAAATTAAACTGAACACTAACACTGAATTATCACTTAGCTCTATTGCAGAACATTTCAGTGCTTGACACACAAAAGCAGATTCTGTTAAGTGAGTGAGACGACTGCTGTTACCCAACCTACTCAGATTAATAATCTGATTTGTTAGATTTATCATTATAAATATTAGATATTATATATATTAGATGCCTATTCATGCCAGAAGCAACATGAGGTAAAGAATACTGCAAGAATACAGTCATATTCATCTTTCTAACAACAGAGAGAAACACAGATTAAAATAAGAACTACTTCTGAAAAGACCTTGAAGGAATTTATAACAACAGGAAGTACAATATATGTACTTGTTTTTCTGCCTAGTGGTTTGAAAAAAGGGGGGGCATCGTGAACACATTTACTCCCTGTTTTTATTACAACACACAAATTAGGATGTCAGTATTTTCATTAGAGTTTAGCAGAGGAATGGGGGATAATAATATAATGTGTTTATGGCAGCTAATTGGAGCTTGTTTGTATGCTTGAGCAGACTTGTGTCGTTAGTGAGCACAGTGGCTAATTATTGGTGTGACAATTAGTTAAAACTCAGTCTCTGCACTGTATTGTTTTTTCAATGTCTGAAAATATAGATTTTGTATATATTATATATTTTCTGTTTTTTGCAGTCATGACTTTAGTTTAACACTTGTGTCCTGTGTCACTTGAGCTACTGATATCAAGCAAGTAATTATCTCATCTTATAAGGGTGTGAGGCTCAGATTTAGAGCTAGTGATTGCAGTCAAATCATAATCAGGAACAGAGGATTGCAGCAAAGAGCAGAGCAAATTCTTGACTTTGGTACAATTAACAAATGCTGCTTCCCAATCAGGCTATGTATGCTCCTAGCAGCATACTGTTTTTGATTCTAGCAGAATAGCTTCAGGGACGGCAATGCTGTTCTATGTGTCGGCTGGTCTGTCCAGCTGCCACTTTGGTCCAGACTGAAATACTACAACTATAGTAGATTGTTATCAAATTCAGCACAGATGCTCATGGTGCGTAGAGGCTAAATAGCAATAAATTTGGTTACCATGAGGTTCACATTTCTTTTCTTTTTGTTTGTTTTCTAAGATCTCTGAAGCCTAGAATTCGAATAAAACTCATTGAGATTTTTTTTTTTATTATTATAAATATCTTGCCAAAATGATAATGTCAGCATAGACTGCATACAAACAAACAGTCACAACTCTTCACTCAAATTTAATCTATTGGCTAAATTGTCAAAATGGATTGCCACATGGTACACAGATTTATGTTCCGCTTAGGTTGAATTGCCATAATTGGTGATCACTTGTCATATACTGTAGCATCATCAGTCTAAATTAAAATTGTCCTAAAGTTTGGTTTCTGATCAATACCTGCAAAACTACACATTTCTTTTAGATATCTGCTGTGATTGTGGTAAAATTTATACGTGATCAACATTCTAATTTTATTAACTTGTTAGCATTTAGCCCAAAGCATTGCTTTACTAAAATACATGCTCACAGAGATTTAAAAAATGTATTTCCAGGTTTCCAGTACTATACAATTAAACTATACAATACCTAGTTTGAATAAATATGTTTTTAGTCTTGTTATTCAAAAAGTAACACTGTACCACAGTGGTACAGTACCTCAAAATATCACAGTAGTTTTGATAAAGAAGTAAATTAAGTTAAAAGGCGCTGTGACTGATCTGACATTATAACTCACAAAAGAAACTATGTGTTACAGGAGGTTTGTAAGTTGACCAAATTGCAATATAATTAAGGGCAAAGAAAAGTTGTTAGCAAATACAAATGTAAGTGCTGTCTTGATTCTAAAACCACCTTTTGATTTTAAAACCTACTTAAAATAAGCAGATCCCTTTTCCTCTACATACTCTGCCTATAAAAAGTATTCATCCCCTTGGATGTTTCACCCTTTTATACTTTAAGTATAACGTATAAGTTAAGTTGGCGACTCTGACAAAAAAATGTCAAAGTGAAAACAGGTTTCTACAAAGTAATGTCAATTAAATAAAAAAAATATGTATGGTTAAATCAGTGTTTATAAAAGGGTGAAATATCCAAGGGAGTGAATACTTTTTATAGGCACTGTACTGTAGTACTTCGTGTTCATACTGTGTTACTTTATGTCTTTTTACTTGAAACAATTGGAACCTCTTTTTGAGCCACTGCATTAACAGCACAGATCTCAACTCAGTTGTCAGTTGGGAAAAAAAAACATTAGCATGCATCTTCTTGTCTCTTTGTCCCATAATTCCATTTCAATATTCTAGACTGTTGTGAGAGATCAAGTTTTATTCTCAAAGTAAGGATGTTTCCAGAAAGATTAATTTTAAAAAGCTGATATGGCAAAGGAAGTGAATATAGACTTCAGACATACTCCATAGACGAGAGCAGAGATGATCATACAGTTGTATTAGAGTGGTAAACCATGCTTTCTGTATTTCATTAAAATTTAATTTGTGTACATAATGTCAGTTGTGTAAATTTGTGTAAGTGAGTAAAGATTAACTCCAATTCTTATATTTCCATCTGAACATTTTTTTAAAGCTACAGTATGCAACTTGAGTGAACATTAGCATGAGACCAGAAGTTAATCCCCTCTGCCTCACCCTGGCCTCTCTCTCGTCATGCTCTGCTGTGCTTTTGTACTTCCTGCTACACTCTGCACAGCTCTTCAGGTAATAGTAATTACTAAATTACAATAAATAAAAATGCTGCAATACTTACTAATTAATCAGAAATTTATTAATTTATTAGAAGGGCAGGCTGACTGTTTTGTGAGCCAGATGTCAAAGGAGGTATCATGACCACACATAATGAGCTTTGAAATATATTACTAGTAAAAAAATATATATAAAAAATAACAAACAAACAAACAGCATGCATAATGTAACACCACAGTATAAATGAGGCACAAATGTGTGAACGTTTCACTGGCAACTAAATTTTTAAGTAAGCAATTAATTTATGACAGTATAATAAACAGCTGAGCAAAAAATTATTTTACCATAATGACTTCACCAGACAAAACAAAAATACTGGGTAATGACAGCAGCTGTGCTGACAGATCGGCTATAATGGTATTTAAAATGAATGATGACAGAGGAGATAAGGACCATCAAGGGGTTGTCAGATTTAAGTTCAGCCACAAAGTATCAGATACTAAATAAGTCTAAATGTGTCAAAAATATACAGGCACTATAGTAAAACACACAAAAATGTTGACTGCTGAACAACACTGCTCCTGAAAACTTTGATTATTTGAACCAAAACAGAGCCATGTCTGACGAGTGAACATTGTGTGTGTTGTGCAAATCTCATGGAATTTCACAGTTGTTGTTGACGTGCGATATGACCAGTACCATCTCCCAATAGTCGTCTTTTGGCTGTAAGACATATAGACACGTGACAAATTAAGCGGTGACTGTGAATCACTTGGTAGGGCAGTTGTCAATGAACCCCAGGATTGGTGGATTGACTCATGGGGCTGTATTCACAAACATTCTTGAAAGATCTATATAATATATAATAACAGTCTCTTAACAGTTTCTTACCTTAGGATCTTATTTAGGGGTTAAGATGGTTTGTGAACTTTTTTTTAATCTTCATTAAGATTTCATTTTAACTTAAAATGCCATAATTATATGAAAATTCTTAGAATCTGATTTATCCTGCAAAACATTGCTATCCTGTTAGGACTGACCTGTTCCAGGATGATGCTGCAATATTTCAAGGTTTATTGAGTTTGTCTTATGAATCCATAATTGACCTCCATATTTGTGAACTTTTAGCCTTGTAGTTTCTGGCATTGCTCTTAGTTCATCTAACTGATGATTTCTGATCATTTCTTCTTTCGGTTGGCTGCACAAAGCCACGTGCATGTTTTAAAATTGCATGTGCAGTGTGCGCCTTTTGAACATATTGGCTTATGGTATCTCTGCACAGCTCCTTGTTGCCAATTGCTTGATTTGTCTGGGAGAATCCTGAACCAATCACTTCCTCCCAAAAACCACTGCATATAACCAGAACAATGTATAAGCAAGCACATTTGCTGTGCAATATTATTAAACTGCAAAATATGTAACAAAGAACTGTCATGTTTGGCTTCCTTCCTCACAGCCTTCTTGTGTTCTGTATACTGATCCACAGCTCCCTCAACAGTGTAACAACAGGAGGGCAACAATGCCCAAGTTAACTTACTGGTTTTGTATTAAATTAGATTATATTGATAACTATGAAATGGAAGCACTTCACAGCTACCTCATGCAGTAAATGGATAAAACAAAGAGAGAAGTGACACAAAGATTGATGAGACCAAGAGGCAAAACATATTTTTGTGACATATTTGATTTATTATAGGCAGAAGAAGAATGAATAATGACGCATTGTTTGTCAGAAGCATAAAGTAGATCATTCAGATTACAAGCAGGCTCATTATCTCTTTTTCTCACCTGTATTAATATGAACTACTTGGGCTTGGAGACACATGGAGGAATCGCAGAATTCTTTTGACAGGTTTATTCTCAGTAACATTTTTTTTCTTCCACAGATGTGCCTCCACTGGCTGACTCAGTGTTTCTGGAACTATCTGGACTGGACAGAAATCTGCCACTACATTTGCACCTGTGTTGTAATGGGTTCCGACTACCAGGTTTACATGTGTGTGGCCATTTTCAAACACCTGCAGCCAGACATTCTGCAGCGTACACAGTCCCAGGAGCTGCAGGTC
>OMLM01020333.1:0-33796 GCA_900302695.1 Helostoma temminkii | reverse complement strand
ATAAGGACAATTTACATGGATGGGTTGATATAACATCATGTGGTTTTTGACCAATGAGCTTCTGAAACTTGTGAGAGGTAAGTGGTGTGTCCAGTGACTGACACAAATGACACCATTTATGGCCAACAGGTAAACAGAATGCATATATGGGGTTGAGCCCTAATTGATCTTGTAGGTGTCAGGTGAAGGTAATACCCTCCAAATACAACTTACACAGCACTAGACACCATAAAGCAACAAAAGCAGGTAACACATTTCAATACAACAATAGAAATATGTATTTTAAGGGATGCAACAAAAGATTTATGTGCAAAAAGCACATACAATGGAATTAAAACAGGAAAAAACACCCCACTAGTGAGATTTGATTATTGCTTATTGACTTGCGTCATAGCCCACAGTCAGGTTTGATGATTGTACAGGTAAGGCTGTTTATTAAATCCATGTTGCAGACATGTGTCTATAGGCACTTTAAGGCCTATAATATCAAGTCCATGGATCCATGGACTTGCTCCTAATGTTTAATCATATTAACAAATACACATAATGTGGAGCCCATCAGGCTTATGCTGTTGGTCATTATTAACGATCCCTATGTTAGTCACAATGTCAGCTGCTGTGGACCAGTCTTCTTTAGGAGTGATCGCAGCACCAGTCTTCTGCAGTTATATTTTAGGCTAATATGAAGCAAAGTGTCTAGAAAATTGAGACCTTACAGCTGCAGAGAGGCCTGTTAGAGCAGGAGACTCAAAAAACACATATCAGATTAAGATACGCAGAGGAATATCTAATAACATAAGAAAAGAAAACCCTTTCTTCATAGTTGCCTATTGTTGATGAACAAACTCAGAGCTGATTAAACAGACTGCTGCACTGGAACCGTCAGAGTTAAGCAGCACAGAGTTTGTTAAACTCTACATGCATAGCTAGAAGCTGCCAGCAGTGGAAAACAGTGGACACGTGGATACAGATGCACAACATGTAGTTGTTTTCGTTTTGTTTTGCACTGGTCAGCTCTTGGAACAGGTCCTTTGTGTTTATGTGCTGATATTCTGACAGCCATACTAAACCAGTTGCAGCAGCAACAAATGCAGCAGCATGTACAAATTAAAATATTGAATGAAGACTTTGAAAGTGTTTAATACCTCCCTTTAAAAATTTAATTAGAGGTCCTCATTCATACACTTAAGAAACAAACTATTAAGATACAAATCAAACAAACCTCTCTCTCACAAACCTCTAGAGTTTGAACTCCATGGTGTCCAGTGCTGTGTAAGCTGTATTTGGAGGGCACCACATTCACCATACACTTACCAGGTAATTAAGGCTCCACCCCATAGATCTTTACCTGTTGGTCATAAATGGTGTCATTTGTGTCAGTCACTGGACACACCACTTACCTCTCACAAGTTTCAGAAGCTCATTGGTCAAAAACCACATGATGTTATATCAACCCATCCATGTAAATTGTCCTTATTGGCTTATGTGTATGTGCATATGATAATCTGCAAGTGTTGCTGGAGATTTGATCTTTTCCCTCATCTGTGCACCTTGTCAGCAGGTGAAGCTGTGCCAGGGATTTCTGCTTTTTAGCCAAAGTAAAGTAACAGTTCATCCAAAGGTAACAGCATGCATGCAGAGGAGAACAGAAGATATTAAAACCTATCTGATCTGCAAAAGTGCGTTTTAAGTTTACTTAATATAAGGGATCTATTTAAATGTTCTTTATTAGAGACCATGTAGTTTTAACAGACCGCGATGAGGCCACAAGCTGAAAAACACTGGTCTAATAATAATGTTGTTCAAAGCCTGTAAGTGTTGCTGGAGACTTGATCTCTCCTACATAAATGTTTGCACAATAATAGTGCTGTACTGTATGACATGCTGGCTAATTCACATGATAGTTAATTTGATCAAAAGTCACTGATGTGTGGCAGTGTAATTAGTAAATAGATTACTAACTGCTACGGCCAACCTGAGAGGGTTACAACTTCTAAATGAACACTCAAACCAGTGCCAGCCACAGAGAGCACTGGGCAGCAGCACTAGCTCCAGAGAAAAACTGACCTCTGCATGAACACTCGAACCAGCACCAGATGCTACTCTCATGGCTGTGCTAACGCTAGCCTGGAGCTCTAGCACTAGGAGCTAAACAGCCTATGTTCCAGCTGGGTATAGTGTGACTCTCCAGAAGTCTTCCACAAGCTGGCAAATCAGAACAGTCAGTGCTTTTACATGCATTAAGTAACTGGCTTTCTACAGTAAGCTGATTTCTTAACTGTCACTGTTTCCATAATTGGGGTAGGTGATTAGAGAAACCTGATTTCCCCAGATAGATTTCTCCCAGAGAACGCAGATGACGGCAGCATGTATACACAACCTGGCGTCTAATCTGCATAAAGACCAGCTAAAACTGAAACCAACACAAAGTGACCTCTACACATCTAAATAAGTCACTTCCACCGTGTATCTCTTTAATTCAGACAGTTTGCACTGTGAAATGGAGCACTGGTCTGTCTACATGTCTCTCTCTCACACATCGTCAAGAATCAGTCTCTTCTGTCTCTACACAGTTAAAATCTGTGAGCCATGCTTACAAAATAACCCCAAGATGGAGGAGATCACTTATCTGCTGTTTATTATTTTCAGTACATATGGTGGTTACATATTTCCAGTAACCATGTTACTGTGACAATACTAAAAATGTCATGCATGCATATCTTTTAAGTGCACTATACAGAAAACGGCACCAACTCCCCTTAGCATACTTGGAAGCGGTTTTTCATGGTGCTTTTTCACAGTACAAACACAAAGGCCATGTTTTAAGACCCACAGAGTCATTCACAAACAGATACAGCACTTCAAACCAATCAGATGCATTTCCTAAAGAGCACTGGACTTTGAAATCTCCTGACTAGCGCAGACATCATTAAAAAAAAAACTATTTGTGTTCATCTGCAACCACGTGTCTACATTTCCACTGCTGTCAGCTTCCAGCTACTGTATGAGTGTAGTCTGACAGACTCTGAGTTGATTAACCCTGAAGTGGCAGAGTTTTAAGTTCCTCTGAACTCTGAGTTTGTTCATCTTCAGCAGGAGACTGAGAAGAACAGTTTTTCTTTCCTTCCTAAGGCGATTAGAAAGTTTTCTTCACATCTTTAAGGAGTACAAACACTTCCCAAAAGTAACAAAAGTAACAAAGATGCAGCAGCAAATGTAACGTTTCTGTATGTGTAGTTTATTAATGGAGTATTCAACACTTTTGTTTCTTTAAAAGATTACAGATGAAAAAGTAGTGAGATGTGGCTGAATAAAATGTTTTATGAATTCAGGTGCAGTGGGCTGAAAGAACACTTGGCAGCAGCTTAGAGTGAAATACAAAAACACTGTGTAAACAGGTGTGGCATTATTTACTTAGACTGTAGGCTCATGACGCACTGTACATACCTGATGGGTAACATGCAAAAATCATCTGTAATTGGGGAAAAAACTATTTATAATAAACCACGGGTGTGGGCAGAGCTTAAAAAGTTACCAAGAGCCTGGGGGCAGCAGGCTTCAAAAGGAAAGACACTGTTTTTCTTTAACCAGCTCTAATTATCATTCTCTGAGTGAAAATGCAGCTGACTGGGAGCCAGTGTAAATGTTGTATTAACTGGAGCTATGTGAGTGTTTTGCACATATGAATGAGACAAGTCATCATGCAATTCCTGTGTAGCATATACAGCTTACCACCTAGAAGAGCATGACGACAATGGTTGTGTTACTGTTGTGCCACTAGTTGGATGACAAGAACCCATGGAGATGCCACTGGAGAACATTGTTCAATTCATTCATTCATTCATTCATTCATTCATCTTCTATACCGCTTAGTCCCCGCAGGGGTCACGGGAGTGCTGGAGCCTATCCCAGCCAGCTTACGGGCGAGAGGCGGGGTACACCCTGGACAGGTCGCCAGTCTATCGCAGGGCTTATTCAATTCAATTCAATTTAATAATAATATAATAATAATATAGTGCCAAGTCATAACAAAAGTCATCTCAAGGCACTTTACAGTGTAAGACCCTATAACACCCAACAAATCCCTCTTGAGCAGCACTAGGCAACAGTGGAGAGGAAAAACTCCCTTTTTAAGAAAGGAAGAAACCTCCAGCAGAACCAGGCTCAAGGTAGGCGGCCATCTGCCTCGACCGGTTGGGGTGAGTGGAAAGACAGAGAAAAAAGAACAACAGGCCACAAAACAATGACAACAACAACAACTAGCAACAGGCAGGCAGGTAGGCAGGTTGGATGGGCCAGCAGCTGAACACCTGGAATACACAGCTTCAGGGCAGATGATACCTGCAGGGGAGAGAATACAATATACAATACTACAATGATATGCTGAAATCTGTTTACTGGTTCTGCTGCTGTCGCTCAGTTTTCTGAAGAAGACTGGTCCAAAGCAGCTGACACTGTGACTAGCAGGGGGATTTCCTGTTTATTTGTTGATATCATTGGATGTAGAGAAACCATGTGCATCTTCCTGCGTAGGCCTTAAGGCAACTACAGACAGACTGATTTCAGCAAGCTACACTGTGTGACATGATCTAATAAAGACCATGACATCAGCAGTCGTTGAACCTCTCTCACAGTGCAACGACAAAAGATAACCACATGTGGTCATCTTTCTTCTGGGAAATCCCAAATCACACAAAATTATAAAATGACAATATTCTGTCTCTTCACTGTCGATTATATGCTTCAGCAGCTTCAGCAGATTTTGGTAGTCGGGCCATGTTAAAGTCGATGCGACCCTACTTGTGGGTCTTTGAATCCTGTCTGAGATCTCAGACTTTTCTCATTCACTTTGTCAAGGACTGAAAGAGAATATGACTGGATTAATTTAACTCTTTTTTGGGGGCCCTTTGACAAAATATGTACAAAAATTCAAAGAATTTCCACAAATCAATTGTGGTATTTTTATCAACATTTTGTAGAATTTTTCAAAACAAATCTAAAGATTTTTATATAAATAAATTAATAAAAATTTGCATTCGCAATTCAGTTTATCTATATAGCACCAATTCACAACAGAAGTAATGTCAAGGCACTTTACAATGTAAGGTTTAAGACCTTACAGACCTAAACCTAAACCAACAAATCCTGCTTAAGCAAGCATTAGGCGACACCCTGTGGTGGATGAAACATAGATTTTGTCCATATTAAATATTTCAATTATATAAAAATATCTAGCTGGTTAGCAAAGAGAATCACAGAGACTGTCCATGATATGTGTGTCAGCTGTTGGAGTTCTGCAATGTTGTATGGAAAATGTGGGATGAATCATTTAATTGCACAACAAGAACAAACTAATGAATTACTGTGCAAAACTTAATTAGTTTTTCCACAGGATTGTTTTCAACACCGGCAGCGGAAGGAGCTGGAACACTTATTATTCAGTCAAATGGCGAGCACATCCAGGCATGTAAATTTGTAATTTTACATACAGAGTTTAATAAGTCATTAACCCTGGGCACAAGCTGGCACCTGTAAACATTTACTTCTGGTTTTTGTGTATAACTTTTGTAGCTTCTCAGGAAGTGGGGCTCGTACCCTCCTTTGTACGTAGGTTAGATGATTAATCAAGATATCTGATATCTGAAGATATCTGATGGAACACTTGCTTTAGGGGACCAGAAAACCTTTGGCCACAGTTCTTCAGCAATAATAAAAATGTATGCTAAAGGTGTATGCTGGTTGTTCATTTCTCTTATAAAGTAGCCCTAAACACACTGCATTTTAAATATTTGTTCTAGCTGGCCCACAACAACATCCTGCAGGAAACTATCTGGTCTTTTAGTATTTTTTAATACAAATTACAACATTACTGACACGTCTTGGATCAAGAGTATATCACATCTGTGTAGACAGAAGACAGCATCTGACACATTTTCTGTGTACACAAATACACTTGCACATCCCTTGTATTTACAGGTGTGTCTATGTTGCTTGCGAGCTTGAACTGTGAGTGGAAAGAGATGTAATGCTGTTGTACATCATACTACATGTGAAGTATGAAGATCAAATTCACACATGTGTATTTATCAGAAGTTTTCTTGTAATGTTTTGGCATTTTATTTGTGTTTATTTGTGTATTTTAGTTGTTTCTCAGCCTCATGTTGGGTGAGGTGGTGGTAACCTATGGAATGTATTTAAATTACCTGCACATCTGTTATGGAAAAGAAAGTATGTAGGTGCCTGGAGGTAAAGGGCTGGGACCTCATTAGCTTCCTTCCCACGTGTTTTTCTGTTTAATTGCTTTGTATCATAGCACCTTCTTGTTTGTCTCCATCAGATACGACCAACACTCCCAATGTTTTCCTTGAACTCATTTTGTTGCTTTATGAACCCTAAACATACACTGAACATAACACTCACATAGGAATTACCATATGTTTTTTATGGTAATTCCTGCATAAGCAAACCTAACATGCTTATTGGAAGACACTACAGATATTCCATTAAAAACAGCTGTTTCCAGCTACAATAGTCACTTACAAAATTTACAACATCTACACTGTATTTTGGATCAGTTAGATGTGTAATAGAAATATGCCATCAGTTCTATATCGGGTTTAAAACTGGTCTACCAATCTGATGTTAAGTATGTTTTTTCAATTGTTGAGCAGGTGCATGTTCTCCAGGACTTCTGAAACATATTTAGGATAAATAAAAGTTTACAAAGTGACGGCAGAGGTGTATGTACCCTATCATATTTCTACTCAGGTAAAAGTACTAAAGTATATTATCTTAATTTTACTAGGTAAGTACCTCAAAATTGCGCTTAAGTACAGTACTTGAGAAAATGTAGTTAGTTACTTATTTTTTAATGGGAAATATTTGCCAAAATGTCTCTTAAGCCTCCTGTTGTCCAGACTCTTTGAACAGTTTAGCAGCACTGCAGAGATATTAGCTTCTAAGGGTTTTGGGTGAGGCTCACCCTTCTAACCAATCAGAACATTTCTACAGTTTCTGCTTGATTAGTGAGTGATGGGCCGTTATGGAGTAAAAGTTAAAGTAACACAAAATGGAGTACCACCTGTGTTCATAAGTGTTCACTGACGGTGCATTGATGTCAAAGAGAAGCTGCTCACTGAGATTAAACTGCAAATAACATTCATTACAGCGATGTTCAGGAACACCCGGTAACTAACGCTTAACTGCACACTTTTTAGTGACTAGTCCACACGCTTTGTGATTTATTCTTTTTTTTATTTATGTTGTACTATGCTGCCATCTGATGGTTGACTACTGGGAGCAACTTAATGTAGCACTATATTATTGTTTGTAACTTACCTGAAAATGGTGCAACATATAAGGGTCACCAAATTGGATGCAATTCTTCCAGCAGGCAGAACAAAAAATGTGACAATCCATTTAAAAGTTTTGAAGAAAATCTTTCAATCAGACCTGCAAATGCGAACATGACAGTGACTCTAGAGGAAACATCAGAAGATCATCAAAGTCTCTAGGTTTCACACTTTGGTCCAACCAGAACCAAAGGTCATGGCATCTCCTCTGGACATTTTTCTAAAAGCTTGAAGTGTCAAAATAGTGGTGGCACTAAAGGAAAAGTCAGGGAATCACCGAAGTCAGTAAAACTATGAATAACTTTCATCCAGAAACTGTTGTGATATCAAACTGTATTATTTAATACTGTAAAAGTACTAGTAAAATACTGGGTATTTAACTGGTCCAGATTTAGTAGAAGGTGAAAATCATGGCAAATAACATTTTATGATATAGAAAAAAACTGATATCGAGAGGCCTGGTGTGGAACAGGTAGAGCTGGAGCTGATGTCGTAACCAATTAGCAGGTTATATATTTTAAAGAATCTAAACTATGGCTGTTAAATAAATAGAGTAAAAAGTAAAAGTATCATAAAGTATCATAAAATGGACCTATGGATGGACTGTGTGTAATTTGTTTGGTAGGACTGAAGCTAAATCCAAAATATGATAAAAAATATACTTTCTACTAGAAATAGTAATTTAACTGTGCAGAGCTGCTAATGTTAAGATGTGAAAAAAAAAAAAAGTTACCACAGGTGAAGGGATGCACCTGTACTGTTAATCAAAGAAGTGGCTTTATATACGCACAAGGCTCAACCCGTCACTACACAGTAAAGGTTTCATCCTACTGGGTTCTGAACATGTCGTAACAAACCAAACAGTAGAACATGTAGTGTTAGAACTAACAGCAGCGTTAATTAAAGCAAAACAATGGACTTTACCAGAAAAGCAGACCTCACAGAAAGTTTACAGTTTCCTTATACTCCAGTCCAGTAGGAGGTGGTAGTTCACCTAGAAGCCGCCATCAAAACCCAAAGAAGAAGAAGAAGCGGAATTATCCCCAATGTGTACGAAGTTAGAACGTGTTTGAATTAGACAGGGTTATTAATAAACTAAAAATGTTTTCTGCACCTATTCTACGTAGGTTACGACTCTGTGCAGCTTCTCAGCCGCTCAGTTACGTTCACCTCGTATCAGCGCGACATGCTGCGTTTCCTGTGTCTTGTAGAGGAATCACTGGGACACGGTTGCGTCCTGTCACAAGGTCGTTCCTCATCCTAAACAACAAGGTATTTAAGTATGAACCAACATTGTGGAGTATCGGGTGATATATAGAGTAGTCAGTAAGACAATACTGTGCTGGACATGCTCAACCAGAATTAGTAAACAAAGCAGTTTTGGTTTCGCTCAGTTAGCATTAGCTACTGAGATCATTGTGTCTAAAAACGACTGTTAATTTCTCTGTGTTACTGTACATTTTCAGCTGTGTCACAGAAAAATATGTAGGTATTCTGCGTATAATTTATAGTACAATTTACTATCCACTACGAAACCTGCAGAAAATGGAAAATGAATAATCCTATATGTATATATATGAATACATATACATACATACACATATATATAGAGAGAGAGAGAGTTTAAAAAAATGACCCTCATGAGGACCCGTAAAACAAACCAAGACTTAACAAATTCAGGTGTAACACTGAGATTAGACGCCCGGTGCAGACTGGGTGAATCAGTCTGCTCCACACAGCATGCCTACCACAACATTCTGCAGTCCATGTGGTTTGAGCGTATTGGGATCATCATTTGTATTTGCACACGATAATGACTCAGGACGCAGCTCCAGTCAGTATAAAAGCTGTTTGACCAGGCAGGAGAGTGATCAGATGACCTGAGCTCTCATCTCCCGCTGTGATGGTTTTAAGTGAGTCTTTTGAAGTCAGCTATAACATGTCATTTTCTTGTGTTTCTCTGAATAGATTCTCCGTCAGTCCTCTCGGTTTCTGTCCACGTCGACCCAGTCTGAGGATGGGAACCTCATTTACACCGGCAGCCTGGGCACTACTGTTCGAAGTGAACATCTTTGTCTTTATTTGCTGTGAACACAGTGCAGGAGTAGTAAGACAGCCATGTTTGTAAAACCAGATGTGAAAATGATTTATTCAGCTATCATTGATTGCATTAATTTTTCATTTGTTAACAGACCTTTTAGTTTCTCATTTCAAGCTGGATCACTGATAACAGTGTTTTCTACAACAGCTCTTTTCTCTGTCTTCTCTTTCAGGAGTAAAGTTGTTCTCTTACAGCACCAGCCTGGCCAGCCTCATTCTGATGCCTCAGATCTTCCTGAAGTCCGGGCTAGGTGTCGAGAGCTTCGCCTTGAAGGCCGCTTTCTGTGGAACCATGGGCTTCTTCATCTTCCTCACCCCCGTCTTCCTCCACATCTTCACCAAAGGCTACGTGGTTCGCCTGTACCACAACCCAGACACAGACACATACACCGCCATCACCTATAGCGTCTTCATCACTGAAAAAAAGAATGTGTTCCATCAGAGTCAGGTCAGAGTCCCAGACATCAGCAAGATGTTCACCACTTTCTACGCTAACAACAGGGGCCTGCTGGTAAACCCAGACCTGTTCAGCATCCCAAACGATTACAACCACCTGATGGGCTATGATAAGCCCTTCAGCTTTGACTCAGATGACATGGACAGACCTGAGAAGTTCTGAAAGAGTGACGGCAAAGGGCCATAGACTTTCTCAACTGAATTAGTGTGGTTTTTGTCAAAGGTTTCATCGTATTAAATTCTAACTTAATTATCATGACCTTTTGTTGGCCTCATTGTTGTGCACATACACAAGCTGCAAAACGCAGCCACATTGTGACTTACAAACCAAATTCCATTCATTTCTGTCATCGGAAATATTTGTGTTTTCCGTGTCTGTAAGGCTGCATGTCAAGTGCTGATATAAGTTCAAGTGTGCTACTGATACTAAAGCATTTTTATTATCTTACTATGAAGAACATTACTTTTTTTTTTAACTTCAAAATCCTTTATTTAATAAAAGCAGCCAGAAAATCTCAACACCACCGTGGTGCCACCACATAGAACCTCCTGTACACTGCATCTGTTATTATTGATAGCTTATTTTCTTGGTCTCACTGATTAACATACATCCTTTGTGCAGTGTCCATTGTGCTTCCATTGTATTTCGGGAAATAATTTCATATCCAGTTTTTAATGTTTCTAATGTAGAAACCTCTGTATGCATAGTAACCTAGAAAGAAATGACAACTTACAGTATTGCTGCTATCTAAACAAACTCATCTCAGCAAAAAGGCTCAAAATGAATAATATTTGGAGACATATTGTTTCTGAGAAAGACACTAAAGAAAAACTTATGAAAACCATGTTGTTGATGATTGCAGTACCAGGAACTGACTCGGATCTTTCTGCTCACTGGAGCTGCCATGTAATGAATCGTGCTGGCCTGTGGACTGGTTCGATTGACACAGATCTCTGTACGCAGAAACACTACAAAAGATATCACTAACACATCTGTCCTGAATCAGCCAGGAGAGCCGACTCAACCCCTCATAATCCCACTGAGGTTCTTCTCTCATGAAAACATTTTTCTCTTTGCTACAGCCAAGAGGAGTGAATTACACATTTTTATTTTAATCCTGAACATGCCTCGCTGCCTGTCAGTTATATCCTGACTGTAGCTAACTAACATGCATTTAGAGAATATTTAGTTTATAATTTATTTTAACTGCATTTCACAGTTGGTTGTCTATAAGCCACCTGCACCTGTCCAGCCTTACTGTGATATTGTGTTTCCAGGTTATTCATCACTGCACCTTGCTGCCTGTTGGGGCCACGTGGACACGGTGCTCCTAATTTATTGCAGTTCCCACAGATATATTGTTATATGTGTGAGTTAAAGGACATAATGTTAAAAAATAAGGTTCCGCACAGTAGCACTTGAAGCCAGAGCTTTGCCATCTGGAGTGACTATTTGCTTTGACTGCATATTTTTTTAGGCCCAAATACTGAATCTGCCATTTCATAAATCATAACTAAACTTTCATTCAAAATTCCAGCGCACTCAATAGATGTCTATATGTACAGTATTAACTATTGCACACACTTTTGTAAACACTTGTGTGTTTTGCTTCCTGTCACAAATCACATACAGTGCCACATTACATTATAATTTAGAATACGACAGTATCATATAATTATCAAATATATATTTACAATTTTTGCTTAAAAACAGCAAATGAACATGTTGGCCTCTGAGCACTACAGTGTTGTCCAAATGTAAAGTAATGGATACATTATATCACACACATTAACTAAGAATACTGGCATTGAGTGTTCGTCTTGTGTTTGTCCTGTCTCTTCTGAAACTTGTGCACAGAACATCCGTTGAGTGTGTGCTCTGCCAAGTCAGACTGGATTCAGAGTGTCGCAGATCCCACCGTGTCTGACTTCACAGCTCAAACACATCCAGGACAGTCTTAAGTTTATTCTCAGCAAGCTGCCAGCTCAGGGTATCTGTGTCAGTATTGTACTGTATTGAGGTGACACAATTGATTTATGAACAAATATCTTTCCAGTTTAGGAACTGCTGTAAATTATACTAACTGCTTTGGTGATTTGTTATTGCATTGTATATGTATTAAAGCTGGCAGTGGGTGTGCACAAATCAGTATTTGAGAATCTGTTCTGTATTTCCTTTCCCATCTCAATGTGCTTTGTTAATTGCATCTTTTATATGTTTGCAGCAGCTGACGTGAGCAAAGCAGATGAAGAAAGCACATCTGTGTTTCAGCAGATCTTTAATTACTTAGAAATGAATGTTCTTTTAGCAATTGTTCATAAAAGTTCAGTCCTAAACATCAATGATGGGTTTGAAAGTGTCAGGACATTTACAGCCCTACAGAATTAATGTACTTGTTTTGTTGCAATCTGAAAATAAAGTCAACTTTTGCTTGATAGAAAAGGCCTGTGTTTGTCGTGATTTAATAAGGTTAATTTCATTGGTAAATTACTGTTGGCAAGTCTGACGAAGCCGTCAGTGTGGTGACCAAGCACCAGAAATTAAGACAAGTTACTAATGATTGTGTGTAAACTCAGAGTCTCTCTTTCTTCAGGTGTTTTCAGGTATCAGTATAGGACAGTATAATCTGTGCTGTGTTGTTAATAAGGGATTACAATAAGTGACTGGAGATATTATCATCTTTATTCCACACATTCTCCTTTTAAACATAGTGCCTACCCACAATGCAACTTAACTGCTGACAGTTCAGTCACATCATAACTTAGCTAACTTTTCCCCCCCCACACCTGTAAACAGACTCACTGGAGCTCCATTCCTCCATCCTCAAACTCACTTCTCTACGATGCTGTACGCACATAGCACAATCAAATCATCTAGTATCATCTTCAGCCTGTGACAGCACAGTGTAGAAACATCAAAATCTCAAACTCTATAAAATGTTTTATCTATACAAGGTCATCAACATCACAAGAGCTGCCGAGGCAAACGCAACAGAAAACAGGTCACTTGTATCTTTAAGAACTGAATATGTTCTTTGATCTTTTTTTCATTTTACATGCTTTCTCAGCAAAGGTAATTCATAATAATTATTACTGCAAATAAAGGCTGTAGAACTGTCAGTTTAAACAGTTCGCCTATGAGACAGTACAGAAAGACATGTAGTCCTCAGACGTAGAGGTTAAAGAGGTTCTAAATGTCAACATGGGGTTTGATGGGCAAAATGGCAAAAAGTTTAATCTGTAACGCAATAAAGCGTTAAAACAATGTGAAGCTCGGCTCTTCATTCACTGTCAACTGTAACAGACAGCAAACTGACAGGTACTGGGTGGTGGTGGTGGTGGTGTTGTGTGGAGTACCAGGCTGGAGTCCAGCTCATCAAACCTTTTTTCAGGACTTTATGAGACCATGAGACAAGGTTGTGGAGTTTGATAAAGACACCAAATGCTCATTAAACACTTCCACTTCAGAAGGTTAATAACTAGGGATGGTAAAAATGTATGGAAAATCAGTATATCACAGTACGTCACAAAATGCATTGTGTGGTCATCCATACAGCAAAAGGCAAAACCAGTCTCCTGGGTTGTGATTTCCTTGACTCATCTTTTTAAAATTGTAATTTTGTAACATGTTTTTTTTCCTTTTTCTAAGAACCTATTTAGTGAATGTGATCTTCTCTGAGCCGTAACTTATAGTGTAACCTATTCACACAATTTAGCACTTCATGTATATAATTTTAACCTTTAAATTTTGCTCATTACACTAAACTCTGGTGATCAAAAGCATGTCTAGAAAGAGGTTTTAACCTTTGTGAAGACTGTATGAAGGCCCAGGTTCTTTAATATATACAACAGGAGTCTTGACCCAGAGTTTTATACACTAGCATCTACAGTGAGTGATCACTGAAGTCCATCTCTGTGCCTCAGATTGAACAGAAGAGGCAGATTCTTTAAAGACAGTGTGAAGTGACTTGCTGTGGTATAATGACGCTGGTGAAGCTATTGTTTGTCGTTAAACTAGAGTCTTGTCAATAGTAGCTCCATTCATTTTTCCCTGTCAGGGTAGATTTCACTCCACTCTCCAATCCAGCTGATAGGTGGCTGTTTCATTGACTGAGTTATGCTGATGTTATGAAGTTCATGGTGACCCAAAATTAAGGTTTTGTTGTACTGTTCAGCATTGTACTCCTCAGTTTAAACTTCACTTCAGAGTCAGGTTAAGGGAGGGGATTCAGTTGTTCAGATGTGTTTGTGTGTATATGCACTGAAAAAGGAGGAAGTACCGTTTTCCTGGGGGCAAGTGTGTATATGTGTGGAGGAGTGTGCAGTCAGAGCCACTGTATCAAACACAGTTCTGCTCAGTGATTCCAATACATCGGACACGTAGTTGTTGTTACGTGTTGCCTTTCACACTACAGAGCCACACAATCAGCAGCTTTGTGTTTGTATCTTTCAGTGCTCCTCAGGGTTCCAGTTTGGTAGTCTCTTCAGTATGGCCTTGTGGTCCACACCCACGCTAGCCACTAGCCCTTCTTTGTTGAGTGGTCTTCCACTGTAGTCAATGTCCCCTCCATTTAGGGTAGTCATGTGGCCTCCTGCAATCATAGTGATTTTATGTCATTGGTACAGTCACTGCCACAATAGAAAGTCATTACAGAAAGGACACGTTTTTAAATGTGTGAGAATACAACAGGACGTACTGATAAATTCATTTAGCTTTTTAGCACAGGATGTAGGGTGATGTGCTGTATTTTAAGAATGAAATACTGTGTATGCAGTTTCACAAAGATTAAAGACAAACTATTTTGAGTGATGAGGTTCCACACAAAGTGATTTCTTTATGTCTCTGAAGTGCTTTGTTGCAGATGGCCGCCCTGAGCCTGGCTCTGCTGGAGGGAGTTTTTCCCCTCCACTGCCTCCTAGTGCTGCTCAAGAGGAATTTTTGTTGGGTTTGTTTTTGTTTGTTGTATTGTATGGTTGTATTGTTAGATTGTTAAAATGTCTTGAGATGACTTTTGTTGTGATTTAGTGCTATAAAAATAAACTGAATTGTGTTTCTTACAGATCTAAACTGGGTGGAGCCAAAGTTACACACATGCCTCAATGCACCAATCAGGGTTTAATAACATTTAAATCAAAAACTGATGACAGTGATGGGCCAGTCTACATATGTCACCAACCTGTCAATCAAAACGGACCAAAAGCAAAAAGTGGTATTGGGTTTTGAATTACAGCTCATAAGTTCTTCTTCCCTAAATTTACTTTTGACTGCCATGAACATTTAACACCAAGTTTGTTTGGATTTAAGGGGCTTAAAATACTGAAATGTGTCCAGAAAGAAAGAAAGAAAGAAAGAAAGAAAGAAAGAAAGAAAGAAAGAAAGAAAGAAAGAAAGAAAGAAAGAAAGAAAGAAAGAAAGAAAGAAAGAAAGAAAGAAGCTGGCAATAACAACTGTTACATACCCAGTGCATTCAGCAGTGCTGCACCAGCACAGATATCCCATTTCTTAATGAAAGTGATGTGGACGTAGACATCGGCCTGGTCTATAGAATCTGGTTCACTTTGAGGAACATCCAGAAGAGCCAGAACCTTATATCCTGAGAAGAGATTAAACAGAAATTTACAATTTACATTGGGGTTTGGTCACGTAGGTCAAACTTCAGGCAAAACAGGCATTACTGCACGTTTAGTCTAAATGTTTCACTTGTATAAAGTGAAATATAAACAGATATATAACAGATATATACACAAATCCAGGCTTATTCTTTAATCTAACAAAGTGCTATTAAAATGAATACTGAACACTAGGGTAAAGTGATATGGCAAAAATTACTATCAAAATATTTTTTTCATACTGGTAATAAAATAATTCTCTACTTACCTGCTCCACCTGCCTCTATGGTTGTTGTGCTGTTTCCAAAAGCATCTTGAATATAACTTTTAACTTTTCCAGAGTGGGAACGTGACACGATCACCTTTGGAGGGCTGACGCTGTAGGACGACCGCGGACGCACGTTTGATCCCTGACCCACAAAAGCCCAGGCTGAGGGAGACAGAGTGGGAAGAAGTCCAACTTGTTTATTCTGTTGAATAACATCTCAGCTATGATTCTTCACAATTAAGATACTGAAATAAAGTAATGGAAGCACCCATACTTACCAGTGACCCCAGTGAATGGCTGATGTATGACCCCAATAACTGGTTTACCATCTACAGCCACACATACCATTGTGGTCACATACTTCACAAGCTTCTCTATGGAGACAGAGATGAGCAGATATTCAGGATGGGGAACAAAGATGGAGAGATGGCAGAGACAGCCAGAGGATAAATGGAGAGGAAGATAAAGGAGAGAAAAAAAAAGATTATAGGACACAGAAGAAAATGAAGGATGATCACAGGAGACAGGTATGTTTGTATCTTGTAGACCTGTAAGGGCTTAATAAAATAAATGATAGATGATCATCTTAAAATGCTGTTAAGCTCAATTAGACACCTACAGCTTTGCACTGCAACATGATCTGACAAGACACCACCTTCTATCTGTCTTTCACAACTATCTACTATCACTGCTGGATCCCTTTGTACAATATTTCTGCCATTAACCACCAACAGTTATATATACAGCAGTTGTCAAAGCAACAAATTATAAACTGTAAAAATCATGTTTGAGTCTTTGATCTTTTACTCCATACTGGACTTCCTGGACGCCTGCTGACATGAATAAAAACACTGATAGTATGAAGGGTTTTTCTGAGGATCCAGGGGATGTAAAAGTTCTTAGCTATGTGCTGCAATACCTAAACTATTGGCTTTTATTTTCGGAATTTACTTTTTGCTTGCCAAAACATTATTTAATGACCACATGGCATCGTCTAATATGAACACTGGACATCAGAGACATGCACACCCGTATATTCCTGTGTAGCGTCTAGAGGATCGATCCACACAGTGACGCTCTCAGGGGGAACATCCCTGCCTCCCTCTATCTTGTTTAGTATTTCAGTTGGAATGTCCCGGCTCCAGGCTGCTGCTCCGTCCACCACATTGTCATGTTCCTCACTGTGCACCTGAAAACAAATGCACATAGACAGAAACATAAGACTTTCCAATCAGACAGCCAACTAAATGAAGCAACTTCAGAAATGGTGCGACCACTGCAGTACTCCTTGGGCTCCACATTAAAGCTTTGGTCGTGCGACCTCAACCTTTGTTCTTTACTGAGGTTTAAAGTTTGTGATGCGACTTTTAATCTAAACTTTTCTAAAAAATAACTATTCTGTAAAAATTGCTGAAGTGACAGCAGCAGACAATGAATGATTGAAAATTCCAATGTGCAGAGGCAAAGAAACACAAACCGTGACTTCAGGGAAGGTGTTCCTAATGAGGTTAAACATCTTTCTATGAGAGTGCAGGTCCCCCATAGTCAGAGGCTCGTTAGCTCCCTCCCTCGTCTTGCCCTTGGACTTTTCCTCCAGGTTATTATCTTCACGTACTTTCTTTACCTGTGGAGGAGAAACATATTTCACATGACACTGAGACACAGGTTGTAGTTAAATGTACAGCTGTTTGTTCAGCAAAACAAATATGGTTTACTACTCTACACTTCTCTGTGACTATGCCAGAGATTTATAGATAATACTTCCAAGATGGAAGTCACATCCTGGATAAAACAATTTTTTTCAATTTTTTAAGAGGAATTTCAAAAGCAGCCGTTCTGATCACTGAGCTGTTAAAAGATAAAGTGTTTTTACCTCTTTGCCACCCAGTTTTGCAGCCTCCACTGACACAGCCAGCAGGTCCCTCAGATCCACTTTGTTTCTCTGTCTGCACAGACAAAAGAACGGATTTAGACTGTGTCGGGCTCAAAACAGCACAGAGTGGAACAGAAGCTTGGACTTTTCTTGATATCAAACCTAACAACACTGCCAACATTGGCATTTCTCAGCAGCATGTGCTTAAATAGCTCCTTTGTGGGATAAGACCAGACAGGCTAAGCTTTGCTCCTCACGCACATCAGTGAGCCTTGAGTTCACCCTGTCACAGTTCATCAGTTGTCCTTAATTTGACTACTTTTGGTAGGTGACCACTGCATACTGGGAACACCCCACAAGACCTGCTGGTCTGGAGATGCTCTGAGCCTGAACTTTCCAGCTCTCAGCAGCAGGTAGGGCAGCACAGAACATCCCAGCCCTTGATAGGTGCATTTGTAACCAGATAATCAATGTTAACCACTTTACCTGTGCTTTTAAGGTTGTGTCTGATCAGTTAAGCCTCAACAGTTGTTTTGAGGCTTGTTTTAGACACACTCCAGTATCTCTAAAAAGAGGATATGTTATGCTCATGATCATTATGTTACAACACCATTGTCATGTCAGACAATTGCACAGATTCATGTTCCCCACAGGCCAATGAAACCCAGATCACAGTGACAGTTTCAGGTCTTGCTGGTCTCTTTGGCAGAGCTAACACCTGGGATCCAGTCATGTTTAACTTTCAATGTCACTTCAAACACCTACATCCAGTAAATGATCAGACATTCAATGGCAGCTTTTTGTGCCTGGATCGAAATTACAAATTCAATACCCAGTTATAGGCAGCAGCTATTTTATGCAAAGTGCATAACACATTGAAGACAAATAGTGATTTAATGGTCAAGAATCTTGAGAAGGCTGTATAGACATCCTTACTGCTGTTTAGGGTATTTCCACTACTGGCAAAAACTGTCTTTACCATCTGGACTTCCATCTGATAGCTGGATATACATGTTCACTTTTAGTTCACCTTGAGCAAAGAGATAAACCACTTCCAGATACCATCACGAATAAAAGATCCCTTCAGGGGACCCACATGATCATCAGCAATGAGTGCAAGTCTCTCCACCGAGTTTGAGTGCTTACTGACAGACCAAGCAGCTGGTGGAGGACCGGTACACGTAAACCCCAACACTCGCAGATAATGTAACAGCTGCTGTACCTGTGCTGAGAGGTGACCTCAATGCTGCGGTAATAAAGAGTCTGACCTGAAAGCCGCCAGGCGGCTGGAGATGACCCCGGCATACAGGTGGTAGATAACCCCGACTCCAAGGAGGCAGAACACCGCCACACCGAGAGGTGACAATCGGATCCCCATCGGAGCCATGGCCGCAGAAAAGCCCTCTGGGTTGGATGTTAAAATACGAAACCAAACCAGCAGGTTTTACAGTGCTCGTAACAGAGTAGAGGTAGTAGCTGACGTGGCTTTGACTGACACCACGATAACGTTATCTCCAAAAGGCTGTTTCACGGCCGACGTTTGGGTCTAACGTCAGCGTCACACACCTAGTTATTTAACAGTGGCTGAAAGTGAGCAAACCTGCGGGTTAACAGCTAGCTAGTTAGCTAACAGTTTAGCACCGTCCAGCATCAGTCTGGCAAAATTCACCCAGAGACCGACTGTCACATTCCGTTTCGTGGACGCGTTGTCTGCTCTTTACTGTCTCTGTGAACTCACTGAAACCAGACGAGTGTGAACTGGTGTCGAAGGCAAAACAGAACAATCGCACCTCTGTTCAGACATTTTTCCTCTTTACGTACACACTGAGGTCACAGAGCGTCCTTTCTCTTCCGGGTTATCACTGCTGCTCGTGAACCTGTCACAATGTTAATTGTTTCAGCATAAATAAAAAACTAAATGGAACAAAAATGTCTATTATTAGTCTAATGTGTCATATACAAAGGAAAAATATTTAAATTGGTTTTACATAGTATTAGAAGCAGTCCTGTCTTATTTATATTCACACTGTCATATTTTCCACTTTGGTTTGTAGAAGTGGGTCATGGCTCAAACAGAAGACATTTCTGAAGAAGTGTTGTTGATGTTCTCGCCTCCCCAGGAGTGGTCCATCAACAAATATCATGAGGTGACAGAAAACCCAAGTGTGGGTCCTCTTTTTACAGCAGCCAACAGGAGAACATTGATGTTTGGGTCAGAACTGTGTGAAAGAAGCCACAGCTCTTCAAAAACATCACTGCCCTGTTTATTCAAGGCCATGTGAGTAAACCTGAAGGTTAATCAGTCAAAGTCCTGATAAGACCTGAAGCAATCAGCAAGAAGGCCAACCAAGACCCACCCAAAGTAAATAACTGGAAATCATTAAAGAAAGACACTGGAAAATGATCTTTTATGATTATTGCACACTGACACAATTTGTCAGCCTTTTTTTGTTAATGAAAACCGTTTCATCAATTTTTGTACATGTGTAAATTATGTAAATATATGCAACATCTGATGTCCTTGACCTACAATGTATAAAGACTTAAAATTATTAATAACTGTCATGGTGCCAGACAGACAGGTTCATACATTGTACTAATGCTAATATATGTATAGAGTAATTCAAATCCACTCTTGTTTTAGGTCGTATTTATGCAGAACATTCTAAAGATTCCGGTGTTTATGTTGCCTTTCTGTTCATGCTGTTGTTCACTGAAAAATACTTGACCTCAGATTATTTAATGCTTTTCCTACATGACATAATAGGGAATAAGTGGAGCGCAAAATGTCAGCATAACAAATTATATTATCAATTGTATGATTTAAATAAATAGTCATTCAGAAAAAAGAAGAACAGTGCATGTAAAGATGTAGTCCACAGTCAGCTCAGTATCTATTTAGATTTATATTTATTTTCCTCCTGTCCTGTTTCACACATTATGTCACATGGTTGCTCATTCTAAGGTGGTTGAACATCTGAATTAACATCTCTTCCAGGTGACATCGTTTGTTCTGCCAATAAACTACAAGTTTCTCCAGAGTTTTATTTTGAAATGCTATGAAATAATTAGTGCCAGCATGTGACAGGAAGTAATAGAAAGTGAGCTGCTCCTTAGAGTTAGTGGAGGTGCAGAGGGAAAGTCTTGGAATTGGAGAAAGACAGTTATATGCAGAGTCTGTCTGTGAGGAACCAGCACCAGAGAGGTTCAGTATCTGTAAACTAACCCCACTTTGTTTCTTCATCAGTGAGACAGCGGTGGGCACCAGTGGTAGTTTTTCATCCTGTACGCTGTGACTGTTTCCATGTTCCACTTTTGAGAATATTATCACTGAGATCAGCAACATCGCCTCCTCCTCACTTTCTCCTCATCCTCGTCGCTGCTGGCCAGCTGGCAGAGTTTCCCATAAACTGTCTGCTCGTCTCTGTCTCCTGATCCTTTTTCTTCTGTTGTCACGGTTACAACATCGCCCCTGTTCCCCTGATGTCTTTTCACTGCTGTCTTTTCTCTCTTCCTTCCTACTCTCTTCACTTAGTCTTGCCTCCCTCTGTTGGCCATCTGACGCGGATGTGGTAAGGCTTCAACTCCTCTTCAGACACCAAGTCGGGGGCACGGCTCATGAGGTCGTGACCCCGGAACGATTTGGGGAAGGCGATGACATCACGGATGCTAGGAGCCCCAACGATGATGGAGACGAGCCGGTCCAAACCTAGAACAGGAATGAGTAAATCATTTGTTTAGCTGATTAATAATGGATTTGTAGCAGTAGTATATACACACATACTGAATTTAATTTACTTCTCAATGCATTGCTGCCTTTAAATTGTATTCTCTAATTTACTGATGATTTTCTTACTGGGTTTGATAATTGACATGTCACATATGTCATATCAATAAAATGTATAGCATATGTTGACAGCATGGAAAACTGGTAATTCATGATGACATCGTCTGGATGACATTTTATTAGAGACAAGGCAGATAAAGGTTTGACACCATTTATACACAAATTATCTCCAAACTAGAACCACAAGCAGCAAGTTAAAATCAGTGAAGTGAAATTGCCCTTTAACTAGAATATTAATAACAGACTGATGGTCTGAGTCACATTTTGCATTTTCAGCTCAGTCAAACTGTGAGTTCTCTCTGCAATGGAAAAGAAAATGATTGATTTCTAGTTTATTGTATAAACTGTTCGGTTTACAGCTCAGACCAGGTTCTGGACTGGAGACATTTCAGCATTGAGTGTGGGGTTAACCTTACCCAGAGCAATGCCTCCGTGCGGTGGCGCTCCTGAGTCCAGAGCCTCCAGCAGGTGAGAGAGAAGACTGGCATCCTCCTGTATTACACGTCAAAACCAGTTACGACCAGCAAACCTTTCAAACCCATTCTAAAGATGGACTAACTACTGGGAAAACACATGACTTACCTTGAGGATGTTCTTCAGAACATACAGCTGCTCTGAGGCTTTGTGGATACGGATGGATCCTCCTCCAATTTCACAGCCATTCAACACCAGGTCAAAGTGCTGACCATGTACCTAAGAAAGTAAAAAGACACAGCATGAGACTTGATGCATCGCAGCGAATAGGATAAGACACTGAACCAAATTTTGAGAGAATGAATTGCTACCTTGTGAGGCTCTGTGTAGAGTAACTGTTGGTCCTCAGGCAGTGGAGCAGTAAATGGATGATGTGCTGACTCCAGCTGCTCAGGCTCATCTTCTTTAGGCAAAAAGAGAGGAAAGTCCACAACCCACAGGAAGTGGAAGGCTGACTGATCCCGTAATGAAAGGCCGCAGGACTCCAAACGCTGTGCACACTGCAGACGGAGACTACCCAGCAACGGGCGCTGAGAGAATAGCAGTGCAGGGAGGAAGGGTAGTAATCATGTTATATTCAGTTACGTCTTCCATTGCTAATCATTCCCCTTTATCAGTCTAAAGTCATCTACGTTTTCTGTCAGTGATTCTCCTACCACAGTGTGGAGGGGACCGGCTGCAATCAGCAGCAGGTCTCCAGGTTTGGCTCCGGTCCTGTTAAGCATCTCCTCTGTAACAGAGACAGACATCAGCTTCTTCAGTGGAGACTTCACTGTATTGTCATCTTTGATCTGCACCACACTCAGCTCCTTGGGACAAAAAACATACACACATGAAGAGAAAAGAGACAGTACTGACAACACAACACAATGAAGGACACACTGAGTTTTACAAGCGTACCTGTCCAAACTGAGCCTTGGCAGTTTGTTTCAGTTCTTCTAAAACTTTCCCAGTGAAAAGTTTCTGCAGTCAAACAATCAAAACAGACAGATGTGGAGTTTTTATTCTTTTAGTGTCATGTCTCTGAACCACTATCTGTGCGTGCACTGTAAAGCATCTCCACTACAGGAAATGTTTCTTTCCTTACCGCTCCACCAGGGACACAGATGGCCTGAATGGAGCCTCCTGGTTGGCTCAGAGCAGATCTCAGGATTTCAATTTCTGAGGATAAGAAAACCTCACTGATGTCCATCAGCTGGACAGACAGATGAGAAGAAAGACAGGGATTCAGACAGAAGGAGAGTTAAACGATCCAACAGACACACTGTCTCGGTTAACCACTAAGCAGAGGCCTGTACCACAATAGTCACATACACACATGGGTGTATGTGACTATCAGGTTCAGTTCACACGGACAAGTTCACAGTCCCAGAAAAAGAACCAGTTCATGTTCATTTCTGTGACATCACATCGAGAGATTTATAAACTAAAAGCAACTGACAGATTAGATTACATCTTTTCTCTGGTTCGTTTATACCATCAAAGCATTTCACATTCCCGTCACCCAGGCCATGTTCAAAAACAACCCACCATCACCCACCTTCATGCTGAATCTGGTATCAGGTTTGTCAACACCATAGTCCCTCATGGCCTCTTCATATGTCATGGTTTGGAAAGGAACCTTAATGGCACCTTGCTCTACAGGCCAGGAATACTGTAACAGACCCTCCACCAGGGACAGGATACCTGCCTGGTCCACAAACGACATCTCCATGTCTACCTGGGAGAGATGAGAATGTAAGCTTTCAGAAAACACTGGGCTCAGCCTCACACTGAGTTCTGTTAGTGAGCATATTCCCATGTGGTTCAGTAGTTTAGTAGAAGGATTTTCACTGAGGTTCGACTCCTGTTACAGGTGCAATTCCTGTCCTGATTTCCCACAAAGAAACTTAACCTCCAATTCACTTCCTATTCATTAGTATGTGCAATAAGATACAATCAGTATAAGATACAAAAGGATACTTACACTATATGTGTCATGAGCAGAATGCTAGCAGAGCAGCAGTGACCATGTGAATACAATTGTGTGTGAGCACATTAATACTTTTCCCATCCCTGAAGCTGTCTCACCTGGGTGAACTCAGGCTGCCGGTCTGGTTTGGAGCCTTCATCTCGGTAGCACCGTGCAATCTGGAAATACCTGCCATGGTGACACCACAGGAGAAAGTCAAATATCTGACACAGTGTGCCCTAACTACACCTATGACTGCTGGATGGAAAAAACACTATAAGAAAACCATCTAGTTTACTCCAGCTCCAGTCTCTACCCACCTATCTATACCAGCCACCATTAGAAGTTGTTTAAACTGCTGTGGACTTTGGGGGAGGGAGTAAAACAGGCCCGGCTCTCTGGAGGGAACCACAAATTCTTTGGCTCCCTGAAACACAGAAGAATATGTGAGCGTCAGTGAAATATCACAGTGATGTGTCACTTATGTTTCATTCCAAAAGCAGCCTGTTGAGAAAAGTGACACCTAATTTTATATCTGCTAAAAGCTTATAGCAGAAAATTTTACTAAGGTTAGTTTTGTTGTGCATAACAGAAGTTTTCCATTCTTATGGAAATGCAAACTTCAGCCTAAAAAAAAAAAAAGATTTTCATACCCCTGGTGTTCTTTTGAACAAAGTTGGAGTTTCCACATCGACAAAGCCTGAAAAAAAGAAACAAATAAATCAGTGCGAAATCAGTACAAGTTACAACAACAAGGGACTGAGCAAGCAGGGAGAGTGAAGCTTGTTTCCGCACCGTGCACGTTACAGAGGTATTCTCTCATCCTCATCACCAGCTGAGATCTCAGTCTGAGGTTCTTCTGCATCTGAGAGGACCTCAGGTCCAGGTATCGATACTGCATCCGCAAAGACTCTGATTTCTGTCAAATGAACCACATACAGACCCAAATATAAATATTATAAAAAAAACATATCACAGCATTTATAAAATAGAGCACATGTATGTAACAGTAACCACATACCTTGGTAAAATCTTTAATCTCAAAAGGTAACTTGCGGCACACATTCAAAACCTCCACGTCCTCGGCGAGGACTTCTATTTCTCCTGTTGCCATCCCCTGTTGATACAAATGCAGCAGAATGACAAGTGACTTTACATTACTGCAGAGAGTGATCTGAACTGGATACAATGATATCACACTGAATTCAGAGATTCACTCCCAAACAAAACAAAAGATAAAGATAGAGAAAGACTAGTCTACTGTTATTATGCACCTTACTATTAGAATGAGCTGCAACACAACCTAAAGTTAGAGACACTTGTTTCTCTGTGGGGTCTTTAATATCTGGATGTGATGATTGTTTAGATGAACATTTCTATGGTTCAACAGTGCTGAATGTCTTCTTACTGATAACGCATCAGATTTTAACAGTCCAGTACAAACATACAGGCACACACCTTGTTCTCCTGTCCCGCTGGCCGTCGTCTCACTGTTCCTGTAACCTTGACGACAGACTCAGCTGTGAGATCACACAGCACTGCTTTCAAATGACTTGCAGACTTAAACAGAGAAAAAAAGGTCAAATTACTGTGATTTGTCCCATAACTTAATATTATTTAATTCCACTTCTCTGTGACAGAAATCGTTTTACATTACTAGTAGCTTTGTATTATTATCAGCAGTATTATATCTATTATAAACACTGATACTGTATTAACATTTCATTCTGCTGATGAATTGTTTTCATTCTTACTTCTTCCTGAGGAATTAAAATTTGTGTCAGGCCACTGAAATCTCGCAAGATGACAAACAGGTCTTGTCTGTTGGAGGCAGAAACATTGTTAAACACCTTTCTATGAGACATTAAACAAATACAGCCACAAGAATAAGTGATGGTATTGTTTGCAATTTCCAGGTTTTCTGCATAAATTGGTCATGAAATATGATCTGAGCTTCTCCATGTTTCTAAACAGCCACAGTCTTTCATGGCTTTATTTAACACAAACAAAAAAAATACAAAGTGATTGTGGAAATGTAAGTGAAACACTTTCTGATGTCACTAAATGTTAACTGGAAAAGCTGGAGTCCAATCAATAAAACAGAAACAGAGGTATGGTTTAGAGCCACCTTGACTTTCAAAAACACTCAAACAGTGTCAGTGTGCTATTCACAAGGTGGATGGATGGGATGAGCTGCACTACCTGAGCAACCTCTGTGGGTTGCAGACACCTCCTCATGCTACGTCTAGTGGTGAGGGCACTGGCAAAATGCAAAAGTGACCAAAAGTCAGCCACAACAGGAGGTGAAATTCATTCACAATCAGTGTTGCTTCCTGGTCAGGTTGATATCCCTGAGTGTAGTGTAGCTGGTTGTAGTGTGCAGCATTACCTGAGGTACTGGACCCAGCCACACAGAGTGACTGTGTCTCCAACATTTTCTGATCTCAGTTCTCCACAGGTGTGACTTCTGAGTGACAGACTGCTGGGACCTGACACCGAAGCACAGTTAGGACACATGGAAGGTTCAAGAACAGAATGTAAATTAAAACCTATGTATTTTTTCAATATCTATTAACAGTGGCACACACATAAACAGACACATTTGACAAACCTTTTGTAATAAATGTTCAGCTACATTAATGTCATGTCAGAACAATATCCTGGAGCAGTTTAACCCTGTTAACTGAGACCTTCAGTGTATTTAATGTGAATAGCTGTAGTCCAGTACCTGTAGCGGGAGCATCACACTTGACAGTGTGTGAGCAGCTCACATGTCTGAGCTGAGGTCTCCACAGTCCGCGTCCTTGGCTCAAGGTCGCAGTTGAGCTCCGACACCAAACAGTGTGAACTCTGAGTCCAGTTAATACTCTCTGCACAAGATACCTGCTTTTTGTCGCCATTTCTAGCGAACTCACAGTAAGACACCAGGCTCATGTAATGTTGTTGTGAGTCCGTCAGAGTGCTCAAGCTGTGTCCAGTTACTGTCCTGCTGCTTGAATGAAGAACATATAACTTCCTCTTTTACGAAGACTCTTTATAAGAAAGTTAACAACGGGAAGCAGAGTGTTTGCATGTTGGCTGAACTGAGCACACTCACAACTTATCCATAACCGTTCAAGAAGAAAACTCTACAGCTTCATTTGGTTCTGGTTCCGCATTTTCGCTAGTTCATCACGGTCCCCGCTACTCTCTGCTCATGTGGATGGGCTCTTCCGAGGCATAAAGCATTAGCTTCATGCTAATCCATTCACGTACGAATCGGCGATACATAAACGGACGTGACGTCGTCGCTCAGCCCAAAGCAGTCAATCCGCCTAGCAAGGTATCTTACCTATTATATATATAATATATATATTTTAATATATTATATTATATATATATTGTATTTTTATTATTATATAAATAGTATTTTATTTTGTATTATTATTTTAATATTTGTCAAACCAGACACCTGTTTCGTCCCCGGTCCAGTTGGCGGCGCAAAAGCACTAACCGCATTGTAAACAGAAGATCAGAGTCCATGTTTGTACTGTTTCTCGGAGAATGCGAACGTAAAAAGGTGGAACGACCTGTTTAAAGTTTCTGACCAAGTCTTCCGCTGCTCCGCAGACATGTCCCGGATGATGAGAGCCATCAGAGTGAGCGAGTTCGGAGCTCCTTCGGTCCTCAGACTGTGCTCAGACCTAACGGTTCCACAGCCTGGACACAGACAGGTGAGACACATCACTGTGCACACGTCCACAGGTAGAAGTGTCACAGTATAAAGTGAGTGGTTTATATTGTGAGAGTGGAAATTATAACATCTGATATGAAATCAGACCCTGACCAAACTTCTTTGTTGTTGTTTTTATTGTTTTCTGCTGAACAGCTGGGTGTCTGTCTTCTGGTCATATTCACACCCTGCACTATACATGCACTTCACATTGCAACCTTGAAAGGTCAGCCATGATTAAATGTTTCAGTATGCATGGAGCCAGAAAGTTGCTGCTGGCTCCTCATTACTTACTATACATGTTATATTTAGCCAAAACAGATTCAAAGCTTTGGAGCTTAAACAACAGAGACATCTGGTGGTTGTTAAACTCAAGGCACCTCTCACAGATTGGGACTGAAACACTACAACACAAAATGACACCATGCACACATGTAATAAACACACAGTCCAAATAGCCAGGATATCAAATAATTAACAATTTCATGTATTCTAAGATGTAGCATTGTCACAACTGTGGATTCATTTATTGTAATAGTTTGTGTTTATTTGTTTTTGTAACATTATACAACAATCCTCACGTGGCTCATTTCTTTGTGTGTTGTTAACTGTAACTTGCAAAGTTAATTTTTAACAAACACGACTGACATAGTCAGGTTCGTAGACGATGGAATGAAGATACATTTTTGGAATTTGTCCTCTGCACACAGTGAAACAAACAGTCAAGATGGAACATCAACAGTCGACATCAAGACTTTCAGCTTTAATTCAAGTGTTTGACAGAAGTGTGGCATTAACCATTCAGGAATTACAGACCTTCTACACGTGCCCTCATTTTTCAAGGTTCAAAAATAATAGAACAAATGAACCTAATTACAAACAAGGATTGATGTCAATGACTGTCTGAAGTCTGGAGCTCATGGACATGACCAAATGCTCGATATGCTTTACTAGACCTTTCCTGCAACTGCCTTTAGCTGCTTCTTGTTTAGTATTTTTGCCTTCAGTCTTGCCTTCAGTAAGTAATAATATCAAGTGTTTGACTTGGCCAGTGAGGAAATTGAACAAAGATAATTTTGGTAATGAAAGCGGGAGTCACACTATGAAGGATAGAGGACCCAACACAGACGATGCTGTACTTCAGTAGTATGCATTTCTTACTAGTTTGTGATCTCATTCTGCACTGTGAGCCTGGTGCTTTCATTGCACTGCATAGATGGTGATCCATCCTCATCTGTTTGAATGAACTTCACAGTGTGTTAAAGCAAGCACAGTGCACAGTCAATTTGGGGTCTGACTTGTCGCTCTTCTGTAGGTGTTGATCCGTGTCCGTGCCTGTGGAGTGAACCCTGTGGACACATACATCCGCTCTGCAACGTTTGGCCGTAAGCCCAACCTGCCGTACACGCCTGGCAGCGATGCAGCTGGAGTGGTGGAAGCTGTGGGAGAAGGAGTTACTGCAATAAAGGTCTGAATAAAGAAACATTGTGACACGAGGTAGTGCATGTAAAACAGAATTCATGGTGGATGTGTCGTATATTCATGTTATTTGAGTTGTACTAGACAGTGGTGCTGCATTTATTTTAATGTGTGTGTCTTCCAGGCAGGAGATCGTGTTTTCACCACATCCACAGTGACTGGAGCTTATGCAGAGTTCACTGTAGCAGCTGATGACTGTGTCCACAAACTCCCTGATGCTTTAGACTTCACACAGGGAGCAGCCTTGGGGGTCCCTTACTTCACTGCCTACAGAGCTCTGATTCACAAGTAAGACCATGTCACTGAAACAGACTGGTGAACTTAATTTATCTCTGCAACTGCACCAGTTGAAGAAGTGCTATGATGGTCAAACTTCAAATATTACTCTTTATATTTAACATCTGAACTGGAAACTGCTTAGACATTTTTTTTGTTCTGTCAAATACCAGAATCAGTGAAGCTATTTAGGCAAATTAGGTCCAAACGGCATTTATCCCATGAGGAATCGCTGCGAAAGAAGTAGCTCTAAAATAATGAATAAATGATTGTGAGATGATCTGGCTAATGTTTTATAGCTGCAGCCTGAAAGATTGAAGGTTATACCACTCAGCAACTTTAATAAGAGTGAATGCAAAGCATACATATGTGTGGGGTAGGTGTAGACCCAAAATGGAGGTTTATTCACTGATAATGTTCGTGCATGGGAATATCGGGAATGTTAGAGGTAAGGAAGGAAGAAAAGTCTTGCCACAGAGCAGACAGTTGTTTTTGTGTGATTTCTTCCCAGATGGTAAAATGCAGTAGAGAAGCAGAACTGTCCACCTTTACCTTACAGGTTCAGGTTATGGGAAGTTCCAGTTTATGGTTTCCCGTAATGGAAAAGTGGGTAATGTGAGCTGTGGCTAGGTTCTTACAGTGATCAGGACAGTTATCAGCTGCTGAAAATAGTCCCCAACAAATGCCTTCCCGTTCCATTGAAAACACAGTTGGCAGGACTTGAAAAAGTGAATCAGAAATGTTTGGGATTAAAGTTTCTTGTCACTGAGGGAGGATGGGAAGCACAGTTGACTTTGATGTGTTCAGGTCCTTTTGAAGGAGAATACAGAGCAATGGCTGATTATACTTTAAGTTTTGAGATTGGAACGTGTTTTAATCTACTGTGTTGTGTGTGTGACAGAGGCTGTGCCAAGGCCGGACAGACCGTCCTCATCCATGGAGCCAGTGGAGGGGTGGGAGTTTGTTTCCTATTTGTGTGTATTTAGTTTTTTCTCAGAAATATGGGTTCCACCTACTAACTGTGTGTGTGTGTGTATGTGTGTGTAGGTGGGTGTGGCAGCTTGCCAGTTGTCCCGTGCTCTGGGTCTCAGAGTTTTGGGGACAGCAGGGACACCAGAGGGACTGAAGCTGGTTCTGAAAAATGGAGCTCACCTGGCCTTTAATCACAGAGAAAAGGGCTACACTGATAAAATCATGGTACATTCATCACACACTTTAACACACACTAACACACTCTGCTGAAACACCAGCAGGTAAACACCTGCTAATGATAATAAATGATAATAACATTAATGATTGTTTAGTCATTTCAGACACACTCTGAGCAGTGTACTGAACAGTGTTCATACAGTAGTTGTTAGACATGTTCTAGTTGTTATTTCATACAGAAATACCATACTTTAACTGTGCACCTGAATTAATCAAAGTAAAAATATAGAGATTTTTTCCCATCTATGTTCCAGGAAGCCACTGGTGGCAAAGGAATAGATGTGATAGTGGAGATGCAGCCAGGAGTCAACCTGGGTAAAGATCTCCAGATGTTGTCCAGCGGTGGACGTGTTATGGTCAGTAGCACTTTAACATGTGGTTGTGTTTCATTTGCCTCTCCGCTTTATTCTTTGTACCACCAGACATCAAACAACAGTGCACAATCCAGCAGGAGCAGCATGTTTTGAGACGGAACATGTATTTAAAGTTGTTAAATGCAACCCAAACTGAACGTGTAATTTCTGCTGCTGCTAGCTTGTCTGTGGGCACTGGATGTGATGTGGTGGCAGAGAGGGAAAATGAATTAAACAACTTCACTGACTGAAAACACAAATGTGACATTGCTGAAACACACAGTTATGTATACTCCTTCATGTCTGAGGACTCTTGCTTTTCTCTTCCATGCTAGATTGTTGGCTCTGGGGGTCCCACAGAGATCAACCCTGTAGACACCATGTTTAAAGAGAGCAGCATTAGGGGAATTTCCCTTTTCTCTGCTACACAGGTACAAAACAGTGACACCACCGTCCATCATTAGCCAGTATAATGTTCCACTTAAAATTAAAATATATTTGCGTGTCCCTTCCCTCTCCTCTCTCTCAGGACGAGATGCGGGAGGCTGCTGCATTTCTCTATGCAGGGATGGAAGCTGGTTGGCTGCGCCCAGTTATCGGTTCCCAGTATCCGGTTGAAAATGCTGCCCAGGCCCACCAGGATATTGTTAAGTCCTCTGGGGCTGCTGGGAAGATGGTCCTCACCGTGTGATGCTAGTACGACTATGTGACATAAAATTGTTGTATTTATTCATGAAGAGTTGGTGATAATTGACTGTGAGTTCATCTTTACATTCACATTTGATCCATTGTTACATTTTTGAGTAGTGCAGCTCATATTCAGAGTCATATTCATATTACATTGATGCTAACTAATACAAGCACAGTTTTGACAACTGAAATAATAAAATTGCTGACTGGAAATTTTTGTGTTTTCTTGTTTTTGGGAAGATTTGTAATACAAAATGTCATCATCCTATTAAACGTGTAATTTTGTTTTAAAAGGCTCACAGTGTACCATATCCTCATCATGTGAGCAATATTTGCTGAAGGAAATATGTGACTGTTGCTGACGGCTCATAACTTAATCGCTGCAGAATTTTTTCAAAGAAGTGCTATTTCTTAAGATGCCTGTTGATGCTGTGGGGGCGCTATTTCACCTTAATCATGGTGCAGCTGCTTTTCCAGTACACTCAGTAAAATTCATCTTGTATAAATTAAAATTTCTGCAAACTATAATGGCTATGACAGAACAAATATGGAATTATGGAGGCAACAAAAATGTGTATAATAACCTAGAATATTTTAGATTTCAAAGCAGCCAATTTTGGTTTGATGACTTTAAACAGTCTGCACTGTCCGTTCATCCTCTCTACAACAAAAGGACAGCTTCATTTCACTGCCATAACTGTTTCTTGCCATAATATGGATTTATACAGAAGTTAGAGACAGAGTCAATTAGTTACTAATTGACTCTGTACTTACCCTCCACAAGACATATGATTGTCTGAAGAACATTTAGAAGGCAAAAAATGTCACAAATCTCTTGACAATATATTTTACTACCTATGAATGAGGAGCAACATAGTGTTAATGTATGTCATCTATTAGCACATATTGTAAAAACTGAGTCGTTCACTGTTTAAACTGGGCTTGTTGAGATAGTACCTTTCAGTACATTTTAGATTTAAAGTAAAATCAGTACAGTCTTGTTCAAAATGTATTTTTATAAAAAATCACAGAAGTGTGATGTGTGTATGTATGTATGTGAGGTTTGACTGGATCGCTGAGTGATTATGCAGACTGGGTGACTACAGGTTGCTTTTAAAAGGTAAGTAAGGTGAAAGGTAAGTCCACAAAAGCGTGTATTGCCATCAAATCTATAATAGTTTAGTTGTGTTAGTGCTTCCAATAAAGTGCAAAATAAATAATATGTATGTATAATGTATGTCTAAACATTGTAGATATAACAGTATTTAATTTTAACTCATTCACATTCACATTTTAAAATATGAATGTGACAGTTGTGCAGTTGTGTTAATGTGCCTGGAGTCAAATAATTAAATAATGCTGTTGTTTTATAGGGTGGGAATGTAATTATATGTCTTTGTAGCATGTCAGTGTGTTTTCCTAAAGGTTACTACTGCTAATGTAAGTGCAACCCTTCAAAACAGTAATACTGATATTTAGATTCTTTGATGCCAAATAAAAGGTCAAAACATCATATAAACATCATTGATATTGAGCTTCCATGGTTCATCCTTTGTCACATGTAATCGTGTATTTTTCACTATAACTTGAAATTAAAATGCTAATTTACAACAATGACCCTCAGTATACACTAGGATGTTTGAGGTACTGAGGAGAAGCAGGGAGCAGCCCACACAGATGCTGCTGTACTTCAGTGGTACCTATTTGGCAACACTTTATAATAAGAGAACAAATCATGTACTTAAGTAATGTTTATCTAATTTATTATTCATGCATGAATTAATGAAATATAGTATCATGAATTCCTGTTGCTCGCCTTTAATTATTGATGAAGTCACTATGGTTTTATCTGATTAGTTCTTACTTACCAGGTACTTAGTTAAGTTAATTATTAGTATCATGACTCTAGCACCACCATCAGGTCAAACTTTATATGTAACACCTGCACTTTATTAGAAATATTAAAAATAATATCCCGTATGCAGTCACTACAAAAGCTCAGATTTCATGTTTTACCTTTTGGTAAAGTTTCATTGTTTTTAAAACACAGATTGGACTTTTCCACTGCAGGAACTTATTGACCTGTAACTGAACCTGTACTGTGAAGGCAGTTACAGCAGGTTAGACCCCTCTATCAAGGGACTGG
>OMLM01020332.1:201623-212669 GCA_900302695.1 Helostoma temminkii | reverse complement strand
GGGGGTGGGTGTGGGTGTGGGTGTGTGTGAGAGAAGTTTTCAAAGTTAAAATTTAGCCCAAATATAAACTACTGTTGAAACTTCAGGTATAGACTGGAAACACATGGAAATACTTCCAGGGTCAAAGGTCATTTGGGGAAAAGCAGAGAGGAAGCACATGGTGAGTGTTCTTCGTAAATAGAGATTTTGTTTATAAATTACAACCATTAGCGATAACAATGGTCATAAAGTTTATATAGTTTATTATGCACTTAAACTTGCTTACCCAACAACAGTTAATGGCAATTTAATGCAGCTCAATCAACTAACTGAAATTAGCACATATGGTTTAAAATGTTGCAGAATTTACACCAAATATAGGAGATTGTATTTAAAATGTAGAAGGCAAATCTGGATGTGAAGGGATGAAACAGATTAAACTTGTTATAATAACATGCAATTTAAATCGAAACAGACCACACATCATCAGGTCTTGATAGGTTCCCAGTTAGTTTTTTGCTAGACTTCTGCTTGTGACTCCATATTTTCTGTCTCTGTTTTGTGTTCATCTGTGGTTTGTGGTTGTTTTGGTTGTTTGAGGGTGTTTTATGTCATTGTAGTAATTTTGTATCGTTTGTAGTTGTTGTTTTGTGTCACTTTGTAGTTTCTTAGCATGCCATATGTACTGTGTCTTATTGTGTTTTTTTCTTTTATCTCTGTGCAGTTGCTCTGTGTTTCTGTTGTCTCATTCAGTGCCTTTTTGAGGTTGTCTTGTATTGTTTGTATGTAGCAAGTCGACCCGGACCTCTAGGGCCACTGGCCATTATCTAGGCATAATATGAATCTAATGAAAAACCCTAAGACAGAAAACCTGTCTTATGAGGAACTAGAACCACTTTACCATATCAAACTTTAATGTTCATTACATGTCATACTTGCTCCAAAAATAAAATGGTTAATTGATAATGATAATCACTACTTACACCAATCAGCTAGAAATTGTCACTGTATATTAAGTATATCCAGAGTAATATTTAGACCAAGCAAAACCTTTCGTGCTAATGTAGCTACCAGATGCACTGAACAAAACTAAGTGTACACAAAAAATAGGAAACTAGCCCCCCCGTACTTCCGTAACTTCCCTCCTCAGACACAATGAAGAGCTTAGCACCAAGTGATGAGTCCACTACGCACATGAGATGCCTCTTACAGTGGGAAAGAGATGAAGCAAACAAAGGAACATCAAGGTTAGTTGAGGTTGACTTTAGAAAATTAGGAAGAATTTTATCCAAATGTAAATTAGCTTCTAAAATTTGAAATAACCTTAATTTGTATAACACATTTTGTGCAATTCAAAGGGCTTTACAGATCACTAAGCTGATAAAACAGAACAGACATGAATAGTAAACAGTAAACTGTTTTTTAAAAATGTATATAGACTAAGGCATATGAAAGATAAAATATGACAAAACATGAAGGGATAAAAATCATAAATGAAGAGGATAGATAATACCCACACATTTTCTAAAATAACTACATTTAATGAATATAGCAATAAATAGAAATAAATCCTTAGATACATGTTCGTTCTATAGTGTTTTTGTTTGTTAGTTATTTGGTGTATTCCTGATTACTTGAGATAAAATGGCTACTGCCAACAGCAGATCACTTTATAGATAAGGATAATTCTTGACATACTTGAAACTGAAACAGAAATATCAAGGGCTGTAAAATTAATCAAAAAATCCAGTTGCTTATAGGTTTGCCAAATTGGTGAAAAAAAAAGAACAGCAAATTAAGTTTGTATGTACTTTCAACTAGAGCTAATTCAATTTTTTTAATATATTCACAGGACACATTGTAACTTTGTGCCCTGACACTTCATTGTTGAAAACTAAACCTCTCTGTGCTCTCTAGTGGACAAACAATGTAATAACTACTTGTGGAAAGTAAGATGGCAAGTTGTGTTTAATTTAATATTTTCTTTTCCTCTTCATATTTTTTCCATGAAAGAAAATATTGTACCTTTTACTCTATATAGGTACTTTACAAACTACTACTAACTACTACTATTTTCAGATTAAACATACAAATAGGAGATTGTAAAATGTACCAATTTGTTTCAAATTATACTATTATAATTAACACATACATTGTATAAGCTTTTATAGTTGCTGCTTTTCTTGTTTAATTAATTTTATAGTTATTTGAAAAATGTTGCATGTTATAAATCAACATCTGCACTATGCTCATATCTGCCTGCTTTAAATGCTTCATAAAACTGAATCAAAATGAGTACTATCAAGATTTTTATTAAGCTTACTGTACATTCATGTACCAAACAGCATGTCCATCACATGTAGACTGTGAAGAATATTGAGAAGAAGGTGAGTTCACTATATGATGAGAACTCAGGCTCATATTAACAAAGCAACAAAAAGATAAAAAGACACAAAAATACAGACATTTACACATGTATTCAAACTGAAATAAAGTAATGTGATTTTAGCCTTTTTTATACTGAAAACGTGATTTCATGAGGAGCATTCTCTCAGCAAAAGTTGGACCAAAATAAAAACAAAGCAATAAATAGGCACTGGGAAAGTAGTCACATTAGGCAATTATTCAAGAGAGTTGTTAACTGCTTAAACAGTATATTGACAATATGGGGAGAAGCTGTGGTAGCCAGATGAAGAAAAAAACAGCTAGAGTGCTTGCTGGTCGATTATCAGCTGAACTTTATTATGAATCTGATGAGAAGGCTCTGTGCGTGTTGGGGAACTGCTGAGAGTTGAAATCCGAGTCTTCCCTCACCCGTTTCTTGATGTCTGATTTAACCTGGGAAAGAAAATTAAATGAAAATTACAACGTTGAGATGAATGCAGCATGTCAGAGTGTGATGAGTTTGTTTTAGGCATAACTGTCAATGAGAGCACAAGTGAAATATGAAAGACCACTGGAATAATTTATGGTGTTTCATAGTAATAAAAAAGCCATTACATTACATTTCAGCTGAGTGATGCATTAAAAAGGTTGGTCATTCAATTTGCCAAATAATTGCCAAATTATTATTTATTATTTTTTAATGGAATAGCTAAATTGGCAAGCAAAATGTCTAAATGTGTTAAAACAGTGTCACAACTATACAAGTGTCTGCAACCAATTTTGTCAGGGGACACTCTTGAGGTAAGGGAGAAGTGGGAATTGGAGATGAAAACAATTATTGAGGACGCCACCTGGAAACAAATATGTGAAGAGGGACACAAGTTAACTAGAGGCCCATCATGGAAAGAGTTTAACTGGAAAGTGAACACTAGATTTTTTAAAAACTCATTATCTCAAAATTTGACAAGACTGAAACAAACTTATGTTGGAGAGGATGTGAACAAATTGGGGATCACACACACACACACACATATTTTGTCTTCCCGGATCTAAAGAAAATTAATGTGACAATGTTACTCCAATGACATACTCCAGGCTCCATGCAAATATCAGAGTGTCATTTTCATAGTTATCATCATTTATCCATTTCACACTGCACCACTACACAGGCTTAGAGCTATATCATTTGTCAGCAATGGCAAATTTCTTTATTAATTAGTGAACCGTTTAGTTTCTTTTCAGTTACCTGTTCTGCATATGCTTCCTTCAGCTCCCGAGTCTCCAGATCATCTTGTAATCGCTCTGCAGAAGTCATGGGCCTCACTCCCGCTGTCCTGGCTGCCTGACTCACTGCGTCCGAAAGGGACAGGAGGCTTCCACTACCCTGTCCTGTCTGAAAACACACACATACACAAGTTAATGAAGGTAAGAACAGGTGGCACTTTGATGCGGTACATTAGGTGATTGAAATCAATTACCTTTCTACGTTTAGCAGGCATGCCATGCAAATAAGCATCAGACAATGGAGGCTGAGCCTTCATCTTCCTCTGGGTGATCATATCACACCTGATGATGGGCACCCATTCCTACAACACAGAAAATGCACAGGAAAGATGAGTATTACATGAGGTCATTGTTAGTCACCAATGGTATCTTTTAAAGGACACACTAGCTTCACTTTCTTGACTGTCTTGATTTGGAAGGAATCAGAGCCTCTTTGTGCTACCATTCTACTACCAGGATACGCTGTTTAATGAAGCACAAAACCATGAAACCCCTGAATATGCACATTGACATGTGCAATTTAAATCAACAGCAAAAGAGATGGCAAATTTCACTGGAATTATTGTCAACAAAAGAAAAAGGTTTCTTGTGAACAGTTTCTTCAGATGATCAGGTGTAAATGGGACACTGTCCGGAAAAGGATCTTTGTAACCGCGTTATGCTACACTGCCCTGCTTCATGTTTACAAACAAACAATTACTGCTTAATAAAATAATAATAAAACTGTTAAGTCTCACAGGGGGAACAGCAGCAGCCCAGGCCTCTGACTCTCCAGCTGATTCCTCACTCCCTCCCTCAGCTCCTGCAGCTGCCTTGTCGCCACCTAACGGTACGGCTCCTCCTGTGGCTCCCAGGTCCGCAGGCAACACCCTCGCCTCCCGTGACAATGTGCTTGTGTCGTGTGACACAGACATGGCCTCCTCCGCTGTGGTGGCTGCAGCTGGTGACAGGGTGTCCCCAATCTTTGGAAGTGAGAAGAGAAAAATGATGGAACTAAAAAGGCAACCTAACATGTCAAACTGAATGTAATCTGAAAAGGACATGTCATGCTTACCGCTGCACTTTGTGCTCGTTCAGGCTCTTGTGTGACAGTTGCAGAAGGCTGATCACTCTGTGAAAGAATGTCGTCAAATATTTATTAGCTGTTTCAGCTTAAAAGTAACAGGATATGCAACAGCCATCAGATACAAAGGACTGCTTTCTCTTCATGTAGAATGTTACAGAAACTAAATTTGAGATATTAAATCCCTGGCTGTAACTGCCAGATGTATCAATCCTTATTCTTAAGGAGCCATAATTAATGAGCCAAAATAAACTGTAAATGTTTAGAAATACTGTGTCTCTGGTCCATTACCTGTGTGTGAACTATGTAGTTCTGGATTTGCTCCTGTGTGACAGGGATGTGCTCCAGAATGACTTGCAGTCTCATCGTCATCATGCTGGTCATCCAGTTGACCAGACTGGGGCTGATGTCACTGGACATTCTCCGCTGGAACAAAAATGTTGCTTGTTTACTTTACAGGGCTGTGAAAAAATATTAGCCACCTTCCTGTTTTTATTGTTTTGTTTTTTTTTGCATATTTGTCACACAAATGATTTTGGTCATAAACAAATCTTAATGTTACACAAAGACAACATGAGTAATACAAAATGCTGCTTTAAAATTATGATTTTTTATTAATGGAAAAGGCTGTCCTAACCTAAGGCTTGTCCCTGTGTGGAAAAGTAATTGCCACCCCACTGCTAAATCATGAGTGAAATGTGATTAATTACATTTTTTGAAAAGCTGAGTTCAATTTCACTTGACAAACCATGGCCTGATTATTGCCAGACCTCTTAAATCAAGGAATCACTTAAATAGAAGCTGCCTGACAAAGTGAAGCACACCAAAAGATCTTTAAAATCAACACATCGTGCCACAATCTAAAGAAATTCAAGAACATCTATCAGTTTGGACAGGGTTCCAAAACCATTTCTAAGGCTTTGGGACTCCAGCGAACCCATGGTGAGAGCCATTATCTACAAATGGAGAAAACATGGAACAGTGGCGAACCCTTCCGGCCTGCCGATATTACTCTGAGACACGAAGTAAAGACACGCGACTGATTCAGAATCCGGTTAATTTTCATACACAAAAATTAAGCTATGTGTAACTGAATGCATCCAGTGCTGGTGTCTTCTCCTAGCACTCCTCTTATCTCCTCTGCTGTGCTGCAATCAGCAGAAGGTGAGTTTTTCCTTCTGGAACAAAACATACAACTAATTATAAGTATTAAAATAGTTTTAATAACAAAAAAAGGGAAAAATTAGATCCATTTGTGTTTGTTTAGTGCTAATTCAAGAACATATCCTCCTTTCCAACAGTAAAAAGCACAAATATCCAAAGAGAATACTGAAATCTAAGAGTTTACAAAAAGCCAGCCACACAATGCTCCGCTTCCTCTCGGTGGAGAATGCTGCTTTGAAGAAGACAGACTAAACCTGCCTCAAAGCTGCGCGCGGTGGAAAGTACATGAAGTTTGCTAATGCCAGCAGTGAGAGACAGCAGCAACAACTGTATCAAACACTGGAGAAGCCAGAAAATGTCCAGAGACAAACTGCGGGTTGTTCAAATAACAGAAGCTCTTCTTCAGTTTGTTGCATCACTGTTGAAAATACCAGATTCCATTCTTCCTCAGCTGCTGGAGGTATGTCAATCTTACCAAAGGTATGTGATTTTGAACGTATCAGTGTTTCCCCTACCATTATACTAAGGTTACCTTTCTTATAGAACTGGTCTATACCTTGTTCTTTTATTAAACAAAGTTAATACCTTTGTTATTTATCTTATTTATACAACAGCATGTCATTTCTGCCTCCTCCCTCTCTGTATTGCGTAAGGTGGAGTTCTACCCCCTTAAATCTAATTGAAATGGTTTGGCATGACCTCCAATGTGGCTGAACAACAACTACTCTGCAAGGAAGAGTGGACCAAAGTTCCTCCACAGTGATGTGAAAGACTCCTTGCCAGTTATTGCAATTGCTAGGTACAGTTGTTGCCTTAAAGGGTAGCCAACCAGTTATTAAGTTTAAGTGGCAATTACTTTTTCCACATAGGGCCAGGCAGGCTTGGACAGCTTTTTCCCTTAATAAATGAAATCATCACTTTAAAACTGCCTTTTGTATTTACTTGGGTTATGTTTATGTATTATTAACATTAGTTTGATAATCTGAATAATTTTATGCCAAAAAAATAGAATACATTAGGAAGGTGGCAAATCCTTTTCTAGAGCACTGTACTTCTTAAAAGGGCAGTCTGTAGATGAACTCTCTACCCTGTTATTATGGTGCTTTTTGTAAGCCCATGTGTAATATCCCTACATGGGACATAAGCATCAGCAAAGAGGAGGGGAGGGGTTAGCTCAATCTCAAAAGCAGTTGTTCTAGAGGTAGGGTCAAAACAAAGATTTGTAGTTTTTCAGCATGAGAATTTACAGACACATTCTGGGGACCTATTTCATACCCCTTTAAGGGTATAATGTGAGACTTGAGAAAGTGGAAGTTATGGGGATTTTAACTACTTATTCTGACTCTTTGGTTATAAACAGTGAAGTATATGTTCCAAAACAAGAATTAGTAAAACACTGTATACTGACTATTCTGTGGTTGATGACTGCTGTAAGAGCCCTCTGGTCTCCTCTCAGGCAATGCAGGTTGAGGGCAAGACATTCAAATAATGCCTGGTTGCACATTTGTAGCAGTCGAGGCCCAAAGGAGTCATCTGATAGAGGAAAAAAAGCAAATTAGTAAAAATAATATATCAATACAAATATAAGAAAATTTCCTTTGTTATCACATTGACTATAGAGATGGTGCAAGTGAATATTTCTTTAATTTCCTCCCAACAGGTTTCCTAATAATCAGACAGGTTATCTGCCTCGGTAGTATTTCAAATGAGCACTGTCTAATATTTGGTAAAGAGTGATGGGTAGCGCTACCTCAGATATGAAATTATATTTTAAGTAGTGCGTTTTGTGTTCCAGATGATCTTCCTCCTCTTTGTCAAGGCTGGTTGTGTTTTTTTTTGGTTTTTTCAGTACCCGAAAATTTTCCATACAGCCAAATTTCTTTACACAGAGCTGACTGACTGCTTAAAATAGTTTTAACAACAAAAAAAGGGCAAATATTAGATCCATTTGTGTTTGTTTAGTGCTAATTCAAGAACATATCCTCCTTTCCAACAGTAAAAAGCACAAATATCCAAAGAGAATACTGAAATCTAGAAGTTTACAAAAAGCCAGCCACACAATGCTCCGCTTCCTCTCGGTGGAGAATGCTGCTTTGAAGAAGACAGACTAAACCTGCCTCAAAGCTGCGCGCGGTGGAAAACGATATATTCTAAGGTAAGTGTTGGCATAACACATAGTACATGAAGTATTCTAAAGCCAGCAGCGAGAGACAGCAGCAACAACTGTATCAAACACTGGAGAAGCCAGAAAATGTCCAGAGACAAACTGCGGGCTGTTCAAATAACAGAAGCTCTTCTTCAGTTTGTTGCATCACTGTTGAAAATACCAGATTCCATTCTTCCTCAGCTGCTGGAGGTATGTCAATCTTACCAAAGGTATGTGATTTTGAACGTATCAGTGTTTCCCCTACCATTATACTAAGGACAGTCATTACACAGAGCTGACTGACTGCCCGCTCCAACAAGAGGGCAAGGAGTTGTGTTACGCTATGTTGCACATGACCTGAGGGAGACAGCACTTTCTGTCTTTGACATGTCATGTAACACAGCTGATACCCAAGAAAAGATAGGATGGAAAATCTACTACTAATGACCCAAATGATTACCTCCAATCTTACAACCTGCACTTAAACACAATTTGAAGCAATAAAGGAACATAATATATTGATATGTAAACTTAAGATTACCAGTGCAACGCAGAATATGTGTGGCGATGCGAGTCAGCTGCTGTCTGAAGAATGACATATTGGTCTGAGTGACATCAATGCCTTCCAACACTGTGACTGAAGACTCTCTCTGTGGAAGATGTAGAAGATAAAATAAAGTTATTTTATAATGACATTAAAAAATAACAACTACATGTGCAACATGTTTCCTTTTAATTGATCAGTTATTAAAACTGGTGTTAAAATTTAACAGATGGAGCTGAAATAATATATCCTGATTAATTACTTATCTGTATTTTAATTCTGCAACATTTATAGCTGTTAAGATCCTTCTTCCAGTTTCAATTTAAAATAAAACTGGCTTTTTAGGAATTATTTGACCTTATACTAATTTTTGAAAAGTACACTATGTATTGTACTTTGCATCATAGCAGCCCTGAATAGTGTTCAGTATTGTTGGTTGATTTTCTTTTGACTACTACACAAAATATTCTATTCAATGAATAGTAAACAATATCAGACACAGCCTTAATTGTGTGCTTTGGCAAACCAACAGTGTAAAGATAACATTCAATCATATACTATATTATAGTTTACTGGAAGAGGAGTGTATATCAAGCACTTACAAAGCTCTCAGTGATGTACTCCTCCAATTCATTGACAAGGATGTCAGCAGCATCCTGGGGACAACAGACAACACGAAAAAAAATAAGAAAAAGACAGAACATGAAGAACTAGTAGTAGTAGTAAAACAGTCACGGATCAAATACAAAATAACATGGGAGCAGTAATAGACTATACAACAAAGTTATGTTTTAAAAACTTTCTGAGTATTTAAAGATGGGAAATCAATCTAAATTTAGCATTCAGAAGAAAAATCATTTGTGGTGGTTGGTACTGACAGCAATGTTCTGGTCAGTGGGCTCTCTGCCATTGAGGTAGTTCTGGGTGAAAAACTGGGAGAGCTGAGGCTGAATGCGACCCAGGGGCTGGTGCTGGCCATGAAGCAGCATCACCAGATCTGACATGGTGAATGTCTGGCATACCAACATCAGCAGTTCTCCAAAAAACCCTGAAAACCATATTAAGCAAAACAAACATAAATTTACAGGGTGAAACATAGATACAGTGTGAAACATTGACCTCAACTGCTGTTCTTTACCAGTAGGTTCCTCAGGACTGATGAAGATATTGGTTGCCTGAGACAGCCTCTGCATGAACTGAGCAATGCTTTCTGTGTCATTCTGGGCCTGGCCCAGAGAGCCCATCATGGTGCTCAAGACACCACGGACAATGCCTGTGAACAGTTCTGGGTTGAGGGCTTCGGCTGCTGCAGGGGCATTTGGTCCTGGACTGGGCGCTGCATTGGGAGCTGGAGTGGTACCAGATGGAGGTTGGGGTGGAGAGAAGATGGGTTGGGCCTAGAAAGACATGGACATCTTTAGTCCTACAGCATTTCCCCTACCGTTATATCACCCCACCCCCCAAATCTGTAAATTTATTGTTTATTGATTGATATATATATACACAAGAGCAAGTGCATTAGGATGCATGAGCAGTTTTATACAAAGTCTTATAAGTGCATTCAAATTAAGCATTCAAGTGCTGACCTGTTGCATGAATTCACTCACTCCCTGAATGAACGCTGGAACACCAGATGTGGTGACTGTGATAGAAGGGGCTCCTCCAGGGCCTGCGCCGGCCACACCAGCTACACCCAAGAGAGAACCCAAGAGCTGACCGAGGTCAGGAGAAATCTCCTGCGACTGGGGTTCACTAGAGTTAGTCTCAGTTTGGCTAGGTGGATTAGTAGTGTTTGCAGTAGGCGGAGGGGTTGGACTCGAGGTGGAGAAAGAAAAGGAAGAGGATGAAGAGGAGGAGGAGGCATGAGAAGAAGAGGAAAAAGAGGATGAGGAAGAAGATGATGATGTGGTTGAGGAGGAGGATGTGACTGTTTGACCAGCTGTGAAATAAAACCACAAATACAAGTGACAGTCAACAACTGCTGACCTGTCTTTTTAAACTTTGAACTACTGTGGTTATAGAAAATGCTGCTTATAAAATCCACATCTCCAAATCAAAAAAAGTTAACAACCACTTACCCATTTGTCCTGGCAGCAGAAGCTGTCCAACCAGCCCACTAATCATCTGGTTGAGAGCCGCAGGGTTGAAAGCCTGGGGAGCAAGAATTTAATTTCTTGCAAATGCTGATCATATTGACACAGACTCTCAAAAAGCAAACAAATCAGAAATCATTATTCTCACCTGTCCTGGCTGCTGACCAGGCATAGCAGCTCTTACATTGATGGTAGTTCCCCGCGTGCCAAAAGCCGGAGGTGGCATGTTGGGTGCAAAGGAGGGTCGGGTGAACACAACCCTGGCCTGGGGCTGGGGACCAGTATGAGGTGGCGGTGGGGGAGCAGTAGGGGTTGTGGTGGGTGTGTTAGGACCCGTTGTTGCAGCTGAGGAGTTCACTGTGGAGCTATGGCCAGATGGGGTGGGCTG
>OMLM01020332.1:171686-187201 GCA_900302695.1 Helostoma temminkii | reverse complement strand
CATGTGTGCATGACTATGTGTGTGATTGGTGTGAATGTGAGTGTGATTGGTTGTCTAGCTCTGTACTTTACACCAGCCAGTGATAGACTGGTGACTTGTCCAGGGTATACTCTGCCTCTTACACAATGTACATGTATACAGCTCCCCACGCAAACCACAAGAAGAAAAACTAGTTAGGACAATGGTGGTTTGATGGACCTGTGGTTAGCACCTGTATGTGTAGTGATTACACTACTGACATGTAGTGTGAGACATGAACATGTGATGTGAAGATACAACTAGAAGCAGTATGGCACCTATACATGTTTTTTCCATGCAATTTTATTAAATAAAGTCATGGTAAGCTGTCACATGTAATGCCTTCTCTTTAAATGGAGACTATTTGTTAACAGTCCCTTCATACCTAAGCATATTTACATTATGTCTATGGACATTAATGAATGAACACTAGGTAGTGTATAGGGTAGTTAGGCTTTACTTAAAAGTACTGTTTAATCCTGATTTGGACAAGGAATCATTTTGTTAGTGTACTTATTTTTCAATTGTTTTTACTATAGCTAGGCAGGTTGATGTGGACTCTGAAGTGGTGTCAACGTTTCTAAAAAACGCAGCTTGTCATAAGATGCTGGCAACTGTCATACCACCTCAAGAAAAAGGTTTGTCATTTAAATAATTTAGTATAATATTTCTGTATCTTAAAAAGTGTCTGTTTGAAACTAACAACCAAACCTGTATTTACAGAGATTTGCACCTAAAGATTAACGCTGCGGTAAGCACAAGTATATATTTTTTTTCCATTGCCTTTTCAGTGATGTTTTATACACAACATAGTGTATTCTTGCTGACTGAAACTGCAGTCCGTTTTTTTGGTTCTAGTTTCTTACAGTATGTTGCTGTGGCCATGGGCGCCCAAATTAATACTGTGTTTTTTTCTTGTTTTCACAGTGAACAGTGAAACTATGCAACAATAATTTTTTACAAGAGACAAAGAATTAGTTCACAATCAAACACACACATATTTTTAAATGTGAAAAACAGTATTGTGTATTGCTTTTCTTTTTCTGAAAACTGAAATCAGACATGACATTGTTTTCATCATTCTTCAATTAGCTCTGTCACTTTCACACACTTTCAGTTTAAAAAACCACAGGTGCAGTAGCATAAGCCTAGTACAGAAAAACACCTTTGTGGGTGAGGATTCACCCACATCCACCCAGCAAACTCCTGGGGAATTCCCATAATGCTACTGAACAGAAATACCTGTTCATATAAAGGGAACAAGATGCATGCTTCTGTACTGTGTTTATGCTACTGCCACAATATTGGTTTATTTTTCTGGATTAAAGAAAGTAGCATAGAGAATGGTACGGAAATTATTGGTTTATTAAGACGCTATTCAAGTCATATTCAGAATAAGTTTCATTTAAAGCATTAATAGTAATAGCTTGAACTTAATGGTTATAGTGCATGCCACATAACCACAACATCTTCGGACTGGTTTCTGTTGAGGTTGTATTAGTATGTTGTACACCCTATCTTCTCATGTTGTCTCTCTGCATTTCAATGTTAATAAAGGCAAAATGGCATATATTAACAGCTTAAAAATCACTTTGATTGTACACTACCTTGAAATAAGGTGAAGGGCATCTCTGCCTGTGTTGTTGTTGTTAATGTTCTAGTCATGACAGATATTCACTTTACCAGCAAAAAATCACTTGGCTCTGGCAAATCTCAACTTCCAGGGTTGTTGCATAGAGCACATTCATTTACATGCTATGCTATGAATGAACAGTTGTTTTGTGATATATCCACCACTGCCAGACACACCAACAACATTTGCTTTTATAAAACATTCTTTTTTCTGTTCATGTAATGGGTAGCACACTGACTCTTGGTTTCAGTTACAATTGGAACCAAGGTGCTCCTTACTGGCTCTTGCCAAGATGTCACTGATGTATTTAGTCTCACTGATACAAGATTATTATAGTTTTCAAGTTTAAGAAGTACAAATACATGGCATAATGCTTTTTTATGCAACAGCTCCTCTGGTCTAGAGAGTAAAAGTCTTTTTTAACTGTGTCTTTGAGAAACCTATTTCTCAACCCACTGTGCTCTCATAGGCCAGGTTATGGAACTCTTCCTCTGGGCCAAACTATGGCCAATTGGAATTAGTGTCATTCTTCTCTCAGCAACAAACTAGCCAAAAATCCTGCTGCATCCGAGGACAGGTTGTAAAAACAGTTGTCCTTGAAGTGTATGAATGAATGAAACATTGTTTAAAGTCTGTTGCTGGCCTGCAACTGTATCAATTGTTATTTATGGTTTCATCTTTGGAGAGAAGTATTAGCAAGGTTAATATTTCTTTGGAAAAACCTCCGCACAGATACTGAAACTAGCGCTAGACATGAGCAGTGCTGCGCTAACCTGCGAGGGTGGGACAGTGTACTTGTGTGACACAGACTTTATTCACCTACTGTATTTCACAGGATGTGATTTCAAAAAACAATCAACAACAGTTTCCTTTGCAAAAAAGAAAAAAATGGAAAACAATGTGAACAGAAATATATTTACATCTACGCATTTGTTACAATCACTGTCACCTGCTGCCCTGGGCCAAACAAAGCACATTATGATTGTGTGATTCGCATTCTGCTTTTCCTGCTGAAATCTGTTGAACATGACACATACTAACTGTAAGCCATTTTTTGATATTTGCATCTAGTAAACAAGGCACAGTCACTTTGTACCAAACATATTTGTAAGATTGGCCAAATATCATAAAAATGCTTAGGGAAATGAGAAATTTGAACAACTACTGCAGAACAAATGCAAGTACAAAACCTGAAATTCCCCTCTTTAACCTTATCAGTCTGGTTTCCCTTTAATGGCCTTTTCTGGGTTAAGAGACTGTGGTGGTCTTTTATGAAGTGAAAGTTGATGTACCACACTGAAAAGCATGTCCCACATTCTGAGATGCCAGGGACCTGTTTTTCACCCTCAAAATGTGCATATTACGAGACCTTTTAAAGTAAAAATAGCATTGATACAAAAACAGATTTTCATTAGATAGTTAAACCTGATGTATCAGTGTTTAAGTAGGGTTTCACTGTAGCTGGTCAAAGTAGAGCAAGGCCACTAAAGGGTTCCAAAACAAATCTGATCAGGACTGTGATGACTACGATCTATGAGGAATAAAAAAAAATTCAGCTTCACATTCATTTTTGTTCCTCTACTCTTTGCTTTTCTAAAAATGTCCTTGATTGGAGGTTGTAAAACATCAAACATAAATCTTTGTGAAAATAAATAAACTCTTTGCTAACCTATAGTGGGGAGTAAAGGAGAAAGACTGCCAGTGTGAATACTAAACTCTAATACCTTGTTGACCGATAATGTCTGCTGATATTAGTTTATAATAACTAACAGAAACTGCAATACAAAAAATAAACTGCGTTTGTTGTCAAAGATGCTGGACTTTAAGTGAATTTAGGTCTATTGGTTCCTGTGAGAAAAGTATATCCACAAGAAAGCATCAACAACTGTACTTTTCAACTGTCTTACTCAATATGCATCATAGTATTTAAAAAATATCTACAGTCACATACACATCTGCAATCTACATTGCTGTGAAAGTATTTAAAGTATTTGTCACCTTCCTGATTTTTTGATTTTTTGCATATTTGTCACACTTAATCGATTCAGATCATGAAACTAATTTTAATGTTACACAAACATAACCTGAGTAAATACAAAATGCAGTTTTTAAATGATGATTTGATTTATTAAGGGAAAAAAGAGGTCCAAACCTGGCTGGCAGGTGGACTGATGAGACAAAAGTTGAAAGTATTTGGACAGTCTGCATCCTGTTACTAACACAGCCTTTCAAAACAAGAACATCATATTAACAGTCAAACATGTTGGTAGTAGTGCGATGGTCTGGGGCTGCTTCGCAGCTTCAGGACCTTGATGATTTGCCATAATTAATGGAACCATGATTTCTGAGCTCTACCAGAAACTCCTGAAGGAGAATGTCCGGCCATCAGTTCATTATTTCAAACCCATGCACATTGGGTTATGCAGCAGAAACTCTTTGCCAGTAATTGCAAATACTTTATTGCTGTTGTTGCCATCAAGGGTGGCACTACAAGTTATTAGGTTTAGTGGACAGTGACTTGTACACATAGGGCCAGGCAGGTTTGAACAGCTTTTATCCCTTATCCCTAAAATAAATCATACTTTTTAACACTGCATTTTGTATTTATTTGGGTTGTGTAATACTACAATTTGTTTGATGATATGAATCATTAAGTGTGACAAATAAGCAAAAAAAAAATAAAAATTAGGAAGGTGGCAAATACTTTTTTACAGATTGTTTACATTTACATTTACATTTACGTCATTTAGCAGACACTTTTATCCAAAGCGACTTACAATTGAGGAAACAAGGCAAGAAAATTAAGTGTAAATATATAATGAGCTGAAAATTGTTAAAATGTTACATATGTCCTCTATGTAAAATTATGTAAGTTCCTTTTCTGGTCATTTGTGGACACAATGCAGGACTTATCTGTAAAGACCAAACTGTACCAGCAATACCTTATGTGTATGGGACCACAAAAGCAGAACTATAATAGTAACTATAATAGAGTGACGTAATATTCTCGGTTGAACTTTGACATGGTAAATAGCAATCTTACAGTAAAGAACAACTTTTTTTTATGACACATTCCCTGCTAAACACTTAAAATATTAATATAATTAAACCTTGACATGAGCTGCATCTTTTGTCATGAATGTCCTACTTCTATAATGGGAAATTATGTGGAGGTATTTGATGAGAATTAGGTTTTACTGTGTTTATATCAAACAATTTACTACTACAGATTTGATAAACAGGAAAAAAAACTGAAAAACAGTTTGTTCCCTCATTGTTTTGAGGGGGACAGCACCCAACAACCCACACCCAACTCATTTATCTTTCAGGTCATCTATGTAGGTGTACATGCGTTTGCTTGTAAGTGGTGTGCGTGTTTGATAGACACAAGGTAGAGGAACGTTGGTGACATTTACTTAATCCAGGAGAACATAGACTGGTTGGCTGGGGATTCCCCATGGAGCATGAAACCAAAAACAGTAAAGTGATATGGAAATTGACCATCTCACTCTCTCATCTCTCTGGTTCACATCATATTCTTTAAAACCAACAACTTTCACTACTACTTTCATACAAAGATGTCTCATCCTCATGTCTGCATTTACTTGTGAAATATTGTTCCTTTCACCATCAGCCTACTGCACAGTATCCCAGAAACTATGGCTTAGCTGGTTACTGTTAACTGTCACTGCATGAAAGCTGCTTTTATGGTGTCATGGGAAACTAAGGCAGGCCTCTGCGATGTAGCTTAAGTATACATTATACATATATAATATACATTGTTATTACCTTATAAGTATATGTTATAACGTGTATACGTTATAAGTCCAGCCTTAAAACACTTGTCAGGTGTTTCTGCTTGCTGTAATCACTTGTCTTGGCAATTAAACAACTGTAGTTGTTGTTTATGGTTACCTGCCTGTATATATTAGCCCTGTAATAGACTGGTAACCCCTCCAGTGTGTTTATAGGTCTCTCACAGTGTATCTTGCCCACTATTGTCTCCATTACTCGAGGGACACTTAACAGGAAAAGAGGTTGGGGTAATGCATGGAATCGATGTATCAAGCCATACCTAATCGTGGTATTGCTAAAACACAACTATACAAATGTTAAATAATGTTATGGTAATACTATATTTTACTGCAAGATCAGATATTTTAGAAGAAAGCGTAAGTGAATGCGTTTTAGTTATATATTAAGTGTCATAGAAACACCTGTGCAACATGCCAAAAGCAAATTAACATTGTATCATTACTTCATAGAGAGTGGGTATGTTTTCTTCAAAATGTATTTATGTAATTTCTAGAAGAAAAAGTTGCATTAAAAGATCCCTTCCAAATATTATTTCAGGGTAAGTGATGGGGAACAACAACACAGTCATCTTTCTGTGTATGTGTTCTAAAATTCATTAACTATAATGAACAGGGGCATTATGACAGATTGCAAAACAGTTTCTATGTTGATTATATATTGCCACTGACTGACTGACCACCCTGTTTTGAAACTGTTCTTTAATGTCAAGTGAAAGACAGATGTATGTCTGTAAATGCAATTTATCACATTAAGTAATTTCCTTGACATATATAAAAAAGGTCATTATAAACTATAAAATGTGTTCTTATCTTAAACATGTTGTTTTGCCTTTGGAATGATAAGTTCTGCAAAGAAACCCATTAACCACTAAAAGTCACAACAAAACCAAAAAGGACCAAACAAAAAGAACATTAAAATTTATATAAGGGAATTTACATCAGTCTGTGCTGACTGATGTAGATTACACATCTTACTCACACTGTACTCTAGTAGTTTAAAATAATAATAAAAAAAAAATTCCATGACCCACTTACTTTAATCAGTTTTATATAAAATAAGATCAACTCAAATTCACAGAACCCTAAAGCTATATTGAATATATGCAGTTCATGCTTGAATTGGTTGGTCTTGGAACAAGACTGGTGAACAGCACTAAATTTAACATGCGATCTGCAAATAAAGAATCCCCAATGGACACAATATTGCTAAACACTTAGGAACACCCAATCAAAACCATCGAATTCAGTGCACAAAGCAAGGTTCACAAAGATATGGATTAGCGACTTTTGTGTGGACTTTGGTGTGGAGGAACTTGACTGACCTGCACAGAGTCCTGATCTCAACTCAACAGAACACATTTGGGATGAATTAAAGCGGAGACTGCGAACCAGGCCTTCTTGTCCAGCATCAGTGCTTGACTTCACAAATAAGCATACATTCCAAAACTTTTGGCAATATAGTGTATTTAACCACCAATATCTGAGGGATGATCAAGGCCTCAGTGAAGATGAAATTTACTCTTTTGGGGTTTTCTTTAGCTTTTACATTTCTAATTTAACACACATTTAAATGGCTGCAATATTGCTTACATTAAAAAATATATCTAAAATTAAAGTTGCCTGCAATGCCAGCACTTTGTAAGATAAAACCTGCACTATTATTACAGGAACCTGGATCATATAAGGGACAGGAGGGCAATAAACACCATGTGATCCAGAAAGGATGTGTATTTACAGATCAAACTTTTGGATAGGCTCAAACACCTCTGGAGTGATCTTAAACCTCCATACTGTACTTCAGTACTGTACAGACCCTATTTAAAAGAAAAAAGTTGTGACTTTTTTTCATCCATCCAAATTCTGAACTGCTAAGTCCCCATAGGGGTCACGGGTGTGCTGGAGCCTAACCCAGCTGTCATACAGGTGAGAGGTGGGGTACACCCTGAACAGGTTGCTTGTCCTTTGCAGGGCCACATTTAGATAAAGACAACCATTCACACTCTCACCTACTAGCAATTTAGAATCTCCAATTAACCTGACTGCATGTCTTTGAACTGTGGGAGGAAGCGCCCGGAGAGAACCCGCGTAAACTCGGGGAGAACATGCAAACTCTGCGCAGATAGACCGTGGTCGACCCCAGGAGTCAAACCCAGGACAAGGCGACTAACCACTGCACCACCGTGTCGCCCAGTTGTGACTTTTTCTAAAATACAATTTAAAAAAATACATTATTTTATTTATTTCTATTTTGATGTGCTATTTACTCTTTCTTTGTTTGTAATTTTAATTGTATTTTGTACTTGCCTGCAACACATTCAAAAAAAAAGTTGGGACCAAGGCAAAGTAAAACTAAAAAGTTATATAAAATATAAGTAACACCATTCTGCATGATTTCTAGAAGGTTAAATGGTAATAGGTGAATAAAGTGAGCATTCACCAAAGGCTCGGTGTTTCCCAGCAAGACACTGTAGGTTGTGGCTCGTCACTTTGTGCCATTTTTCTCCATGTCAGTTCAAAACGGTTTTCTCAGCGCAAGATTGAAAAAAATTTATATCTTTGATCATCTCAGTGCACAAAGGCCAAAGGTTATTCATGCCAAAATACCTAGGAGACGTTAAAGTAGCAGTAGATTAATTGGCACCATTTCATTCTTGATTAGACAAACAGGGACCAGGGAAGGAGAAAGTTCAACAGAATTTAACTTTAATGTGATTTTTAAACAAACAATCCCAAATGCATTTAAATCTCCAAAAAAAAAAATTTTTTCAGGCACTCAACTCAAATTACTCCCTTTGAGCTCTCTTATCACTTTCTATCAACTACAACTGTAAACCTTTTATTGTATATACAATAATGAGTGTGACATTCAGAAAACAGCAAATTTTAGTCATACTGTCTTTAGTGGTTGAAAAGACATATTTAAAAGTACCCATTTCATTTATTGATGCCATTGCTTTGCTATAGCAAGTAATGTGCACAGGAAACCCTGGCAAAGCTGTATGAATTTGATTTGTTTGTCCTATAACTGGCTGGTAAACAGGAAGTAAAAGTAAAATGAGGCAGCAGTATGTAAAGCCATAGCTTGCTGCATTAAATAGAAAAGACAAGGCAAAATATATGCATCACACATTAGGCCAGATTGAATGCAATGTGTGAAGAAAAAGTCCCTGTCAAAGCCCGTTGCTTGAGTGTTCAACAGTGACCTATAAACGTGGGAAGTCACAAACCACCCACGACAAATACTAATATGTTTGTGAGGGGCTGCACCACAAACATGTTTCCCTTTGTGTCACTGAAATACCATAGTGTTCACCTTTTTATTCAGTACATTTCAATTTTTTTTTGTTAAAAGATATACACTAATTTAGATTTACGGGGAACTGAGGGCTATCAATCCACATCAAAGTTATACATTATGGTTTCATTAATCAAATAAAAGTTTCACATTAGTGGTGCTTCTCAGTTTCGGTCCACATGCAATACGCATTGCCGTCCGCAAGTGGCGCCACCTACACCGCAGCTTTGTTTCCTTCACTCGGTCTAACCACAGCTCTCTGTGCATAGGAAAAAAAAAACTCCATTTCATCTTCACTACAAGCCCATGTCAAAGGGAAAGCCCTGTCAACTTGAAATGACACTCAAAGGCAACAGATAAAGTTGGACTCTGAGCAGTCAACACACACACCGGGTGAGTCAGGATTTAGTGAGTGGTTTTAATTTATTTTTTTTTTATGTGTGTCAAGATGCTGTTTTATAGTTTTGTGATATTTTAGAGAATATCAGGCTATCAGACTTATGTGTTTATTCAGTGGTGTGTAGATAAGAGACATGCTTCTCAAATTCCAAAACCATATGTCTAGACATGATAAGGGAAGTAGCTTGCTGTGGGTGACTTTCTAGAAAACACATAATGCAATGAAAACCATCATTAATATTAGACTTAACTTGTTGGAATATTGTTTAGTTATTATAGTGTAAATACCACTTAAGTAACTACTAAGTAACACTCAGTAATGTATATGCTCTTAGAGGACACTTGGTTCAAATGATGTTGTGATGCACAATCTGATACATAATCACCCCAGCAGTTTGAAAGATGCTTATGAATGAAAGATTGATGAATTGGTTCAATCTTTTATGTCCCACTGCAGACCTTAGGCATGCATGTTGGTTACAAATACCAATATAATTCATGAGGAAGAGCCAAAAAATAAAGTAACACTTGCACGCATGTCAGCTTGATAATACATTTTAGTGTTTAACTTGCCTTGACTGTCTTACTCTGTCATGCTCTACCAACTGCAACTACTACACCTACTGCTAATCATAAATCTCTTGTGGTGAGATGCAATGAGCTTGTACCAGTAAGCACAATATGCTCCTGGAAATTACCCATAAAGGTTTGTATCTTGTTTAAAGTTTAGAGTTTTATTGACAGCCATTTGGCAACCAGTTAAGGGTCAGTGGTATTTTAGCAATCACTGTTAGGTTTCAGTCTATGTCATAACAAATTTTTAAAAACCAGACCACAAATTGTACACTCTCATGCCACTTGCTGTGCAGGACCAAAAGCACTCCCACTCAGGTAAAATCCCAGAGATGCAGAAGCATGGTGGAAATGGGCTGAGGGTACAGGTACCCTTTATGCAGGGTTTGCTGAGGTGCCACATTGGGACATAATTAGCCCTGTAAATCTTTGTGTGTAGTTACATTTAGTTGTCAAACTCCTCAGGTCAAGCTCTTGCATAACAGAAGCTAAAGCTTAAAGGTCAGAAATTTCCTTACAACTTATTTTTTGTTTTTCATGTGTTTTGACCATTATGTCATGTTATGTAATATGTAATTACTAAATAGAGGTGAATTACCACAGTGATGGGAACTCATTAGGAGTACTGGGAGTGACGGGAATTTATGTCACAGCTTCCCCAGTTTTCCTTTACTTCTCTTTTACATTATTCTCTCAAAGTTGTTGTTGAGCTAATGCTGTTAAACGTACATGAACATTTGTTTGTAACCTGTTTGTGCTGGTTGTCCTAACGACAGTTGTGGAGGAAGTATTCAGATGCTCTGCTACAATGTGAAAATGCTCAATTACAAGTGAAAACCTAAACTTCAACTAAAATCAGGAAAACATACAGTAATAACATTTAAAATAACATTTATTTTTTAATGGGGTATATGTTAGCGCTTGTTATAACTATGTTATATACAATTGAAAATATTTCCAACTGCAAGTATTCAGGTTGTTTAACCAAGTTAAACTAGGAGTTAGCCAGTTCCACATGGTCACAGGATGAATCTGAGAGGTTATGAGATGATTAGGTCTAATGGGATAAGAGGAGAGCTCTGCTACATAATTTGTATTCATCTTTTAGGATTTTCTCTAATCTTTGATTTTATTTATAAAATAATGTATTTCAATGAAGCCAAATAGCTAAGAGGAGAAATCTCTCTGAAACTTCACATAGGCATCTGAATTGTTACAAGGCACCCCATGTTGGCACCAAGTGTTTAAGGTTGGGAGCCACTGGTTTACTAATGTGCTGGACATGTATCTTATTGTTTTATTATATATACAAGTTACCTGTAGGTCCATTTCTCAGATAAATGTAATTCAGTAACAATATGTATTTCTCTCTGAAGTACAGTTGATTAGAAGTATGAAGTAGCATGAAATAGGAATTATTGAGTAAATGTAGCTTCTTTCCACCACTGACTAACTGATCACACTGTAAAGTTGCATACTGGTTTTATAGTACACCTCCAAGTAAAAAAAAATAACACCAGTGCCAGAAGAAATGCTCAGATACTTTACTTAGGTAAAGCAATAACCAGATTCTTAAAAGTAACTAGTAAATATAGTTATCATATAAATTTACTGGAGTGAAAGTACAATATTTGAAGCATAAAATAGTAGAAAATAGAAATACTCAAGTAAAGTAGAAATTCCTCAGAACTGTACTTAAATATACTTAATGCTTGAGTAAACGCACATGGTCACGTTTCACCACTGAATACTGTCTTAAATATCAAACAAAAGTAATGTGTGTGTATGTTTTTTTTTGACAGAATGGAGAGTCAGTCGAGGTCCTGTCATAAGTACCTGCTGTTACAGGTGTGGTGCAGTCTCCTCACTGTGACCATGGTGGTTATGGCTGCGCTGCTCACTACAATCAAATCAAAGTCATCTGAGGTCAGTACACCTGGCACAGAAGAACAGAAACTTACGTTAGATTTATACTCATGTAGCAGCTGTTGGAACAGTTTTGGTTGTTTTTCATATCACATGAATGAAAAAGGTGATTTTTTTGTTTTTGGTTTTTTGGAATTGTGCTATCACCTGTGTTTGTAAATTCCAACTGTGTAAATTTCTTGACACAATGCATTTCTTAAATTGTTTGATTTTACAAGTTAAGTCTAGACTCCCAGATAGTGCCTCTGGGTGGCAGCAACATTATTGCTGACTGTATTGTTCGAGAATCTTTCCAACTTATGCTGAATCATCTAAAAAAAATCATATGACAATATTTAATCTGAACTTCTTTGCTAGTGAGACAAAGTAACAGGAAAGAGAACAATGATCGCAATGGTGCATGTGAAGATGATGGTTTGTTGTCTTTTCTAGGATGGAGTCACTTTGTTGAAGCCAGACAATCCAACAGCTAGTCCATCAGGTATGGTAGTGTCAAACATTTACTTTAAATTATGCCTTTTCAAGGAATATCATACTAATATACTATACACTTTACTATATACTTTTATACTACTATATACTCTAAATTTTAAATAAATATGTTTATGACCAATTTATGCCACAGGAATATGGAGTCAATTGAATACTTCTTCTTCTCCAGTCAACCCTGTTCCGACACATTTAAAATCAGTAGGTAAGTTACATAATATACTTTGTTACTATCAGTGTTTACTAGACCTTTATAAAAGTTTACAACAAATTAAAAGATAGAAAGGGGAAAACTGTCAACATGAGCACATCACTAAATAACCTTTCAATTATATTGTTTTTCAGGGGGCTCTTTCTCATACATCCAGTTAATCAAGTGTAAGTACACTTCCTTTTCTGGTTGATCAGATTCAGATTTGTTTTCATTGTTTCTTTTCATGTGGTAAGTTGATGTGCTTGAATGCATATGAGTTTATAAGACAATCAGTCATGGGAAGTGTTGGTGTTAGCACCTAAAAGAACAAGGCCATTTTTAAAAATTTATTAATAGTCATAGGAAATTTTACAAAAAAGAAAAGAGAAAAAGAAAGAAAGAACGATACAGAGGTGTCACATTATTGCCCAAAATGAAAAGTGTTTTGGGTTCACATCTACTGTATAAAAACTGTGTCATGTTACACACCCACACTGTTGGCTGCAACAACACCAGACTTGCTCTCTGGGAGCTGCTGAAAGTCATTCTGAGAAACGTGGGAAGTGACACAGATGACACAGTATGCTGATGGGAAGCAGATGAACAAACAAATAAATAATAACAAAATACCTGCTAATTACAATTTCCTGATAAAATCAAATTGAGAAACCCAGACCAACTGAAACAGATCCCATTGGGTCTATGTTTACCCTCTCAATATTATAAAGCTTGAAGGTTTTAAAAACCTATTTTCTTAATAAACTTCTTGTTACAAGCATTTAGCCCTGCATGTATGTGAATGCACATTTTCTGTTACAATATTTTGGTTTTTGTCTCTTTTTCAGATGGTTTAAAGCAAGTGTAATTGGTTTTACTGTTACTTTAAAGCTATTTGTTGTAAATAAAATGGTTGTACTTCAATTAATGCAGTTTTAGACTTTAGTCCATTGCAGTCAGGCTACACCACAGCTTAGTCTCAGAGAGATGTACAGCACTGTCATGTTTCCAGTCTCATGCACTGCGTTCCTCCCACTACTGTATTTTCCTGTGTGAAGTGGGTTCCTAAAACCACAACAAATCCGAAGCTGAGCTATAATGTGGGCTGCACTGACATAAGATATCATTTCAACCCACTTCAGCAAACATCTTTAGTTTATCAGAGGCTGTTAAGCCTGTCAAATGGAAGGAAATTGTAGGTAGCTGTTAATTGGCAGAAGATTTTTGTTTGTTAGTTTGTTTGTTTTTTTACCTGACCTCTTGGGCCTAATGTTTCAACCCAAAAATTTGTTTTGTTTGTTTTTAATTCTTATTTGTCTGGGCTGCGATGACAAACTCACTACACACATCTTCACCTCTTCATACCAATTTGTAAATCTAACTAACACTAACTGGTTAAATCCAAATGAATTTAAAAATGTAATAACAGAATGTCTTACAATGTGCCCTTTCAATCTTAGACCTGACTAATCCAGGTGATGGACCACTAGCATGATTTACTAACCATTATTGACTAGTATTTTCTCTACACTTTAGCCTAAATACACTGTTTAGGCAGGTGTTGCAATGCATGCAGTAATCAGGTTGTGGAATCTGTAGAATCACTGCCTAAAGATTTCCATTGATGAGTTGAACTGAGAAACTAAAGGTAGTTTGTTTTCTCTCCTACAGCTGTGGTAGATGATTCTTGGGAAGTAACTCATGAATATAAGCAGAGCTCCCTCGTCCTAAACAACAATTCTATCCACTGCCTAGAAGACAGCTTGTACTTCATCTACGCCCAGGTCACCTTCACCCAGTATTCAAAGACCAATAACAACAAATATGTTACTTTGGAAAGAGCCGAAAGACCTGGTAAAAGCAAAAGGAAATTGGTTGAGGGAATATTCTCGCACACAACAGAGGCCTCTGTGTGGGTGGCCAAGATCGTCAGGCTTCAGAAGGAAGACAGAGTCAACATAAATATCACAGCTAATTTTCTAAAAGACCACACATTCTGGGGTGCACTTCAGCTTCACTAGGACAGCAGGTCCCTGGGATTTATTACAAAGCAATGGAGTCATTGTGTGTATCAGTCCAATCATTTTTGATTGTACTCATACATACTGATATGATTCAACAAAGGGTGTTTATCGCCTCTATCATGTTCCAGTATTTTGTGTCATGTTAAAACATGTGAAAACTACATGCCAAAAATTCTTTCTTGGAAGGAATAAAGTGATCATATTGGCCGACATGGAGCACTGACATGTTAAAAGCTCCAGGGAGCTGAGGGTCAGGAAGGTTTTAAATATAGATAATAAACCCTTGTTGAGTAAAAGACCATATCTTTACGCTCATTTAGTTTAGTTTACATTTATGAACAGCGTATTGAAAGAAACATACTGTATGAGTCCAACCTCAGCAGACTTTCTGACTGTAAACTGACTGTCTGGAAGATGGGTATGTTTTTACATGCAATCCGTTAGTGTAATTTATGAAATGTGTTGTTTTTTTAATGTGATTAAAAATATATATATTATTTCAAAACTAAAGCCAGTTTACTGACTTTTTAATGTGAGGTGCGGATGACCACATGGTGGTGCCAGTGTCTTACCGAGACTGCATGTATTCTGTTACCCATTCACCATTATTTTCTTAAATTACATTACATTGCCTCATTACAAATGCATCTAATACAAAAACAAACTAAAACAAACAAAGCTAATTTACCGTTGACTGGGACGCCTCAACATCATCAGCAAATGCCCCTGCCATCTCAAAATGTATAGGGAAATGAGGTGTTACTCATTACGTACACATGTACATAGTACATGCTGTAGATGTGTAAGGCCAACATAAGCAACAGGTGCAGAACAGGAAGCCACGTATTTCGTGCAACAACAGTTACTTCCCCTTTGCAACACATCCCGAGACACATGTATACTCAAAACGCCCTCTGATCACTCCTTTCGGGTAGTTTAGTTCCTCTAACATTATAAATACTGACACTATTCTTAGACATGATGTTTAGATAGATTATTTCCTTTGCAGAGGTATATAAAGTACACAAACTCAATACTTAAGTAAGTATTTGCCTTAAAAATTTGCCTTTAAAGGTTAATTACAGTACAAAAGTAAAAGTACGACACTAACTATTTTACAGCGTCTGATGCTGTTATACATAAATATAGAAGT
>OMLM01020332.1:125425-161849 GCA_900302695.1 Helostoma temminkii | reverse complement strand
TAAACTGTTTATTAAGTCTTTATACCCTGCTTTAAAATGACAGGCTTGTTTACACATTCACACATTTTTGTGGTGCTGCAAAACATCTGTGCTGATCTGACCTCAAAATGTTGGTGAGCTGTGGATCTAAGTGCGAACCTCAGCAGTTACAGACCCACTTCTGTGGGTGGCTCAAGTCAGTAATAAACTAAGTATTTGTTTATGTGTGTTCATGACTGGTGTCTGTGTCAGGCTGTGTACAATGTGTATTTGTGCACAAATATGTGTGTGTATGGATATGACTACACTTTGTAAAAGTGTAATTTTTAAACGCTAATTAGCCACCAGCCACTTTCCCGTCCTGAAACCGCAACTGATGAAACTCCACTAAAAATTCTGTGACTTCTCTTTCTCTCCTGGCTGCGGCTCTTTTCTCTCCATGGCCCAGGTTGCTCTGCTGCTGCTTTCTGAACTGTCTCCACTTACGGTGACATCACTGGAGTTTCCCTTCTGCAAAAGCAGCTGCCACAGCATAAATACTACACGGTCTGTGGCAGTGGTTCATTCTAACACAATAGCAACACAAAGAGACGAATCTCCACAGAACCTTGAAACACCTGAAGACACATTTTTCTAAATAGCAGCAGTAAAATCTCTAAGACCAGAGTTGTGCACAGCATGGTGGCATACACAACTGCACCAGGTGACCTGGAGATGGGTGTTGAAGAGAAGACAGTAGTTCTGGTAGAAAAGAAGTCACCTACAAGGTGGATGTGGAGAGTGTCCGGGGCCCTTCTCATTGTGGCCCTTTGTTTGGGAGGCATCCTATTGTTTACTTGGTGCTGGAATGGAAGGACAGAAATTGTGGTAAGGAATGGCTTTTTATGGAATTGATCAGAAATTTACCAGAAGTCTTTCAATTACAAGAAGAACATTCTTCTGTTGTGTCTAATCAGTCTGATTTTTCTTCCATTCAGAATGAATTAAGCCACACGGAAGCTCTAACTGAGAATGAGCCAGCTGAGAAACCAGGTAATTTTTAAGCATGGATACTATACCTACTAAGTATTTGTGGTTTTGAGCCAAAACTCACTTTTGTCCTCCTTTTCTCAGATCACCACAAGTTGAGGCAACTCAGCAGCAAATCCAAGGCAGCCATCCACTTAGAAGGTGAGTCATACCTTACCTTCTCAGCAAAAAATGGGCTAATGTTGCTTTTAAAAGAAAAGCATAAATACAAAACATTTCAAACTATGTTTTCTGCTTGTAAAATATGTGTACAAATATTGTTACTTGGGTCCACTATAGAGGTTGATGCACAAGTTACTCATAACATTTCCTAATAGCATACCTGTTAATAATTCACTCCTGTGTTTTAAAGTCTCTAATGACACTTCTTTTTCTTCTTTTCTGTTTCCAGGTGACTACGAGGAAAAAGTTGACAAGGAACTTAAGTGGAAAAGCGGGCAAGGCCAAGGGTTCACTCTGGGTGGCTTCCAACTAGTGGAAAACAAGATCATAATCCCACACACTGGCCTCTACTTTGTCTACAGCCAGGCATCGTTCAGACTCTCCTGCAGTGATGGCGAGGAGGGAGCAGGAAACCAGTTAAAACCTCTCAGCCACATGATCTGGCGCTTTTCAGAATCCATAGGCAGCAAGGCTTCTCTGATGAGTGCAATAAGATCAGTGTGCCAAAACACTGCTCAGGAAGATGGACGGGGCTGGTACAATGCCATTTATCTGGGTGCAGTGTTTAAGCTGAATAAAGGAGACAAACTCTGGACGGAAACCAATCACTTATCCCAGCTGGAGACAGAGGATGGCAAGACTTTCTTTGGTGTATTTGCACTTTGAAATTTCTCTTTTCTGTGATACCAGTATGGAAAATCTAAATCTCCACACAATGCCATAAGTATTGGCTTTTTTACTTTATGTAATTTTGTTGATATTCATCATCATGGTGATGTAGAAATGTTTAAATCTCAATTGAGATAAAACTTATAGCCAAACAGGCTATGGTGATTTTTAAAGTCTACGAACTGTAACAGTTTGCAACATTATCTCTATTTTAGGCACTTTTTGTATGTTATTTATGCTGACCTGAGATTGTAGTAGGCTAGAAGTTCTCTGCTGTATCATTTAATGACACAGCTCTGCACTGGAGAGTTTTAGCCTAAGGATTATGACATTCACAGTACATAACTATGATCGCAAAATGTTACAATCTGTATGTATTTATTTGTATTTATTTTTATTTAAATTGTTAGTATTAGCTGTTAAATATTATATTTATACACTTAAGTGAACATAAACATGATTAAAAAGGGGGAAAAAAACAACTTATACTTTTGTGTCACTATGAACTTGCAGCTGAGTTGGCAACAGCTCTAGCAGCTCACACGCACTTGCAATGGATTTAGTTTGTTATTTGGCAAAAGCTGCTATGAAATTCCTCCACAGCCAGCAAATACTTCCTTTGTTAGATCAGACGAGACGAAGGGAATTTCCTACTTTTTTCTGAGTCTCACTGAGTGCTGTGTCAGGTGGAGGCCCACAAAAGCCTCAGCCCAGAGCGGGTTTTCCCCAATGACACCCCCCCCACCCTCACAAACACACTCACATACACACACTTCTCTCCCACTCGCAAACACACCCGATAACCTCCTCCACACCACCAACCCCGTTCCCTCTATTACCACATACCTTAGTTTTAGTCAGCTGGAAAGAAGCATGACTTGGGAGTGAGTGTGTACTATTATGTGATTGTATACAGTGTGTAGGTGCATGTGTCTATTCTATTCCTGAGATAATGAGACTGCAGCACAGCTGGTCACATTGTTGTCATCTAAAAACACTTATTACACAAATATACAATGTCAGTGTACTTGATAACAATTTGTCTACTTTTGTTTATTAAACAAACATCCACGTATTGTCTCAGTAATGAGGTTCCAATTGGCCTTTGCAACTGGTGTTTGTGTTGAAAACCACTTTCCACTTTCATTTAATGATCTCCTTTTCAGAGTTTATTTGCTCTTTCACTTCCACAGGTAAACTTGGAGGGAAATATCAAGTTTTGCTAACAAACACATGCAAACTGACAAGAGTTAATTGCTTAAAGGTCAACATGATTCAGCAAGTTAATAAATACATGGTGACACCTAGTGGTTGTACTGGTGTAAACACAATTACAAGAAACTTGAGTCTTTTGTGTTAAAAGGGAGCAAAAATGTTCGAGCTTTTAAAAATACTGAAAAAAATCATTAAAGTTTCAGTCTACCATTTGGAAAATTAACTCTTAATTCCTTGCAAATGTGAAAGGTGTCACTAAAATGCAAAAATACCCAGTGAAAAAGACAATTATTTTATTTATGGTACCCATATATTTGCATACACATACTCTGAAATATATTAACATTTAAGATCTTAAGATATTGTGAATATAAATATCCCCAAATCCATTTATGTTGTCATATATGTGCAAGATAATAGAACATTTCCTAAATTATTTCTGCATTCATATGTTACACTATCTGATCAGGTCACAACACAGTTAATAAATATGGCCTATTTCATTCATTTATGACTGTCCTTTCTCCATACCCTGAGCTAAAATGTACTAGAATACCAGCAACATAAAGTGGAATAACAATAGTTTGTTCAGTTTAAAGTGCACACTGAAATATATAGTTTTTAAAAATATTTGACAAAGTATTGTTTTACCTGGCACTAAAGCTGTTCAGGTGTCATTGCTTTATAAAATCTGGAAATAGCTCATGAATGAAATAGTACATCCAGATTAACTGCTGAATAAATACAGTATATCACATTGCTTACATCCTTCTTGATACATTTACAACTGTAATTCAAAGGCAAAATGAGAAAGAAAACTACAAACACAGAGCATCCATCCAGATTGTCCATTATGGGAAACCTAAATAAAAAAAAAACTTCCTTTCGAAATAAAAAGACTCAATAGAAATGACGTACAACAGATTTACATATATAAAATTTTAAAAACGAGTATCTTTCTCATTATCTACAGAAATAGCCATCATAGAAGCCCCAAATCTCAACACACTGCTTATATAGAAATATAAATTGGCTTTTATTTTCAGGAGGCAAAGTGTCTTCTGACAAGTTGAAATTTGTACTTTCTCATTTGGGATTATAATATCCCTGTTCTTTGTTATATACAAGAATCAGATGCAGTAGTTGCAGCAACAGCAGTGCCTGGTGATATCTGCTAGATACATTAGAAGCGGGATTTATATGAGGCTGATACTGCTAAGTAGATACAACACAAATCTCCAAAAATGCATTATTTCAAATGGCAAAACTATCAAATTATGTCTATACATCAGAAAGTTTTCAGCTTTGTCTCCATTAAAATGGGTATAATAGTCATACATCAGCCAAACACTGGGTTTTTAAGATGCATTACTTGAATATACAGTCCTGACAACAAACATCCATACATGCCAAGCTCCTGGGCCCTTCTAGATTATGGCTATTTAATAATGCACATTATCACTTTTCAGTGAAACCAGTTTTCTACACAGTCGATCTCAGTTGCTCTTCAATGAAAACAAAACAAAAAAAAAAATACTATACATTGCTTTGTCCCTTTGTAAATGTCAGTTTGCACAACTCTCATAAAAAGTTAACAAATAATTTAACACCAAGACCATGACAAAACAGGCCAGATATTACAGAACAATATTATTCACTACTGTATGTGCTTGTCTAGTCAACAAACTCGAGAGACAAAAAGTGGAGACAATATAGCAAAGACACAAACACAAACATTTCCTTTTAACATCCTCAACGCGGTGTCTCCACAACAGAACGAGATAACGGATGAAGGAGAGGGATGATGAAGAGATCTCTGTTCATTTGATCATTGAAAGGATCTCGAGTGCCAGTCTGAGATGTGCTTGTCTCCGTGCCAACCAGTCACAAGTGCCTCAAAACTGTGAGGACAGGTGTTACCTGCGTGACTCCCTCCAAAGCTGCCAAGTGTAAAGCACTCTTGTGTACTTATTTGTGCTTCCAAGCTGTATTTTAAAACAGTGTCACTACACTGCTGTGATCATTGCTCAAACAAGTGAAAGTCACAGTGTCTTGTTGTGTTTTGTGTCCCCCGTGTGCACTGTGTGACTCTCTCCCCATTCCCGTGTTTCACCTATTTATACAGCAGTGGGATCTGGCTGTTGTGACAGTGGTTGCGGCTCATCTTGCTGTCCGCTGGGTAGAGATTGGAGGAGTTGGAGAAGGAGGGTGGGAGAGAGTGATTGTCCGTGGTGGGGTTGGGGTAGCCAGGCGGGGGAAGCAGAGACTTGGGATCCGGCTGGGATGAGGGCGGTGGTGCGTTGTGGTTCTGATTCTGGCCTGTGGAGGGTCGGCGGCGGTTACGTAGAGCCTGTCGCTCAGCCAGCTGGTTGCGGAGTGCCGATACCCTCTCTTCTTTCTAAAAATATAAGAGTGAAATGACATTTTTTTAGAGGCGTTATCATTGAACTGATTATAAGATATTTATAGCCGGCATTCTCAAACCCAGTCCTCCAGAACCCCTGCCGTGCTTGTTTTTTCAAATATCCCTGTCAGCTGTAATCAGCAGTGTGTAGGGCAGAGATAGTTGAGGATCAAGTCTGACAAACTTGTCATTATCTGGCTACTGAACTTGTGTTGATACTGTAATAGTGTTAAAAGATGAAATTAGCAGTAATAGCATAGTTGCACACCACTATTTAACATTTTAAGGTGTGTTTAAACATTTAAAAATGTTATACAACACATTATAATGTAATTGAAAGCAGATATAAATATTTATAAATGTATTTCCCAAAACTTTAACTTCTTCAATGGGCACTCATAAGTAAATCCTGGTGCAATAACAGACAATAAAACAATATACTAATGCCTCTATTTGTATATCACAGTGTTGTGTATTATTTTCTATAATGTCAAATTTCTGCTGCACACACATACAGTACATATGCATAAAATCAAAGTGCACTAAATATTATCTGTATAATAACTACATATAAAATACACAAACAAATTTTACAGTATATCCTCAAATGCATGGTTTAGATCATCTGCCTCTGTGATAAAATAAAAAAGTTAAGTAATAAGGTACAATATGCGCAGCATTATGATGTGCTTGTTAAATAATGACCCACGTGTGGGTTTCTGTACATAATGTGTTCACCTCCTGGATGATCTTCTGCAGCTCCCTGTTCTCTCTCTCTAGCTGCCTGGATTTCTCCTCGTCGTTGTTGTTGGTGGATGAGCCAGTCTTTAAAGTGTCCTGCTGCTCTGACTGCCACTCACCTCGGGTGATGAGACGCCGCATCTGGACCACCGCAGGAACAAGAAGTCAATAAAAAAGAAATTCAGGCCTGAGAGTGCACTGAGCGGGATGAATAATGCATCTGTCAAGAACACCTAATAGGAAAACATTTCTTTAATATTTGCGGCCCTTTTAGCCAAAGCTCTCACACTTTGTCTGGGGGCTTAGAAAGGTTTTCAATCACTGAAGTTAATCGAAAGTGTTGATACCTTTTTCTTTGTCTACATATTTGGCACTAGGTGCCATCTGCTGTGCTCTTTCTGAGTTTTTTGACTTGAATTTCCAGTTTATTAAATTTGAATTTCTGTAGGAGGCACTCTTTCCTCTGTCTGCACAATCTGTGGGAGGGCTCATTTGCACAACCCAACCCTGCTTCTATTTATTCCAAACAAAACATAGTTTACATGTCTGGTAGCAACAATCTCAATTTATATTTGGCAGGGAATTTTCTTTATCTGAAAATGTTTACAGCAGTTATGAATGTGTTCACGATAACTACTGTAATGGTTTAAACACATGAGGTAGCCTTTTTACTACTAGCCAGTTCAACATTTCATTGGACTCAAATGAGCAATATGAGCAACAAGAAAAGTGATTTTCACACACCATGCAGTACAGGCTCACAAACACTGAGGCTTTCACATTTGACCTTTGTTTTAATGTCTACACCATACATATTTTGGTGTGTGCAGCTATTCCTAAAGGTGTAAGTCAGAAGTCAGAGCACCTTAGGTACAAAAAGCACCACCAGGGTGATGTAGGCAGAGAAGACGATTGCTAGAGAAGCAAAGGCAAAAGAGGCATCCTGTTGTGAAGACAGGATCATAGTCACTGGAGCTGTGATCAGGCACAGTACCTGCAAGAAGAGACAGACAATAAGAGAAAACAGAAAGAAAGAGAGGTTAGGAAAAGAGAAAAAGTTAAATTGTGGTTTAAAGCAAAGAGAAGATGGATGGCAGGAGATGCTAGAGTAAAGGAGGTGCACAATAAAGTAGAGTTGGAGAACAAGAGAATTAGAGGGAAGGAAAATCACATCCATAAAAGCATTAGGCATCTGTTTATCATTCCGAACAGGGCTCCCATGTGAAAACAGCATTAAAAAGTCATGACTGAAGAGGCAACAGCGAACTGACAATCACCATATTGTCATCTCATCAGGGCCTGAAGCTTGCAGCTAAGCAAAGAGGAAGGAGGTCCCTTCACAGACACCATTAACTATTGACATCATCATAAAATTGAAATGTGTATATCATAACATATAATAGCATTGGACTTGTCTCACATAATAGAATCATGCTAAAATGAGCATGCAAGTTGCATTTAATGCTCTCATAAATAACCATGAATGATAGATCAATGGCAAATCCTCTGCTTGATGAATTCACAAAGTATAAGCTGAAAAATGTCTGGAGGCATATTAAGATTTCTCTTTAATTAATTAATTGTAATCCAAACAAAGACAGGAATTCTGCGATGGCAGATAAAAACAAAAAATATATATATTTGCCTGCTATTATTTAAACAGAAAAAGTCCTCTGACAGTTAAAGTGACAAAAAATGTCTTTCAACACACGTTTTACATCAGTTGCAAAGTTACCTCATGTCAAGAATGTCAGGAAATGGCAGCGAGTATTTGTCTAAAGTGGCTCAAGTGAGCATAATGGCAGCGATTTCAGTGTAAAGTGCATCCTAGGTACCTCCATTTAAGATGATTCACTTGCCATTAAGAGCAACTGAAAAATGTTTATGACTGACAGCTGCGTTTACCACTGTACTTTAGAGCCCAAATGGGCAGAATATTCAACCTATTCCTGCCACAGGGCAATGTAACAGCTCCAACCAAAGATATTCGGTACCATCCACGCACAAAGATAATGCCCACATTATGTATAACCCACACCATACCCAACCTGTCATATATATACAGTATATATTCAGCAGTAAAGTTAAAGTATAAAGCACTCTGTTGCAAAACTGAGAGATGCATAAGTTGCATGACTTTCCAGTATGGTAAAAGTTTGCGATGCAGCCATTTGTATTTTTCTTTATTGATGCTATTTAACATTTATTTCACCAGGAAGTCTCATGCTTGACAAGTTTTTATTTTACAAAGCAGACTTAAGATATCACTGTAGTATCATAGCCCCGCAGGTGCCATAAGAATGAACATTTATGATTCATATAAGTATGTTTGCTTGTGCAGAGAGAATTTTGATTTGGACATAAATGGATCCAGGGATCTGCATTTTAGAGAATAATATCTCAAGACGCACTTTTGGAAAAGTTTGACTAATGTATATATAAGCTCGCTGTGTATCTCATATCGCTCAAACCTTAATTATACCAGCATGTACGTTTCTGTATTTCATACTAGATCATCAGAGTGTTCCAAGATCCCACAATGGATGTGTTTTAATAGGATATTTGAATATTGATACAAAATAGTGATACTACCATCCTGAATTCTGACATTAAATCCAATAAACTAAAAGACAAATTAAAAAAAAAACACTGGTTGTATTTGAGTAGTTCAATGTAAAACTCTGAGATGTTTAAGTAGCCAACTACTCAAATAAGGAAAATACACAACAGAGGAATTAAAGCAGTGTTAAGTTATATATGAACTCTATTAACTTTTATAAATGTAGGAACTCCAACAAGTTGCTTCTTGGCAATGAAGCTTTTTAAGCCCTTGTAGCCACAGTGTCTTGAAACTAGCTGCCTGTTTTGTTCTAAAATGTGCAAGAAAAAGGCTTCTGGAAGCCAGAAAACTCAGCACCAGGAAGGTAATCATGGCACTGATAAACCCCCCACAGATATCCTATGACCATTTTGTGAAATGAGGAAAACTGCTGCTTATTGCCACTTTAACAGTCAGTGTGCTCCAAAATGCTCGTTGCAGAAAAAGAAAAACAGGAAAAAAACACACACCCAGAAACACTTTAGGTATGATGGTGTCCTTTCTTTTTTTTCTACTCACAGCAACGTTGTAAATAGCCATCCCCACTGCCCGATGGTCATTGATCTTTTCTGTGGAGACAGACTTGGTCTCATAAGCCAGAAATATGCCCAGCAGCAGTAGCAGACCCTTGTAGCCATAAACCACACCTGCAGGAAGACAGAAAACTGTGACAGAATGCAATAAAGGAGGCTATACTGTATGTATATGGAGACAAATGTTTTATCCATTTAAAAAACAAAATTAAAGTAAATATATATTAAAAAAAGTTAACCGAACTTGTATGCTTGATTACATTGTTGTCAGAGTCCTTTTCAGACATGGGGTACGTAACACTGCTGGCTTCAACAATCTGCCACACAGGCATAAACACCAGGTCACTTTTATGTAAATGTTTCTATAGGCTTCATAACTGTGATGGAGAAAGCCACAGCCATAGATATTTGCTGAATGTGCAAGTGAAGATTTGAGCTGAGATTCCGAATAATGTCTGGGATTAAAGGCAGCATGTGTAACATGGGAATGATTTATTGGCATCTCATGGTGAGACTGCATAATCCAAGCTTCTGAGCGCCTCTCAAACTCCGCCCGTTTCCAAGCATAAGGAAGCCTACGGTGTCCATGAGGTGTATGTCGTCTTCTATGACAACATTAACTAGTTATATGTCAAATGATGAGGTTAATCTATATAGCTATATATTTAGAAACTGATTGGGAACTTATTTAGAATCGAAGACTAGGCCATAGCCTTAATGTTCTGTTATTGTTTTGGAGTGGCCTAGTCAGAGTCTGGACTTCTAATCCAACTGAGATGATGTGGCATGACCTTGGACAGACCATTCATGCTCAAAAAAAGTCAAATGTGGCTAAATTAAAACAATTCTGCAAGAAAGAGTAGGTCAAAATTCCTCAACAGTGATGTGAAAGACTCATCGCCAGTTAAGGCAAATGGCTGACTGCAGCCAAGAGTGGCACAACCAGTTTAGGTTTGGACAGCTGTTTTAGCTTAAATAAAATCATTATTAAGAAACAGCATTTTGTATTTGCTTTAAACTTTGTGTAATATAAAAATGTAATTGATGACATGAATCATTTAAGAGTGACAAAAAAACTAAACAAAACAAAACAACAGGGAAGGGGCCAAATACTTTTTTCACAACAAGTAATAGCTCTCTAGCCCACCATGCTTCTTGACAAATTTTTGCATGTCAATGTCAATTTTTAGTAACAGGGAGTATTATATATCCTAAGAGAACAACTATTTCATGCAGGCCTTGGTTAGTGGAAGGGCTTAGAAGAAAGACTTAGACAATTGGATAAGATAGCGCAAAATTACATTATGGGAATTGTAGGCTCTTGTTTTTTTTTAAGCATACCAAAGACCAAAAGTCAGGATATCCTGACCTTTGCTGCAACTATTAATTTTTTAGCCATGCTAGTAAGCCAGTCAGTTAGTTAGCTACACACTTTGGTCCAGATTAGTTATCCCGACAACTATTACATGGACTGCTACAAACTTTGGTACAACTATCCAAGTTCCTGGATGATGAATCTGAATGACTTGTCTCGTGACTTTGCCTCTAGCACCACCATGAGGTTGAATTATGTAGTTTTGACTATGACAGAATTGTGCAGCAATAGAAAGACAATGATAAGCATACAATGGATGCTATAGAACAAAAGAGTTGGCTCAATATAAAGAAAGGCAATAACATATAACAGTAAAAGATAGAGACGCAGGAAAGAAAAGAGAGACTGTGACTAGTAACTTAGATACTTCTTCATACTGTCCATTGTTCCTTAATACTGCATGATATTAAAGCACAATCTTTTCTTCTCTGAGAGAGGAAATGCTATGGGGCAATGGCCCAGTTTGTGACCCACATTATTTGAATTTCAGCACCATTATACTTTCATAAGAGCTGCCAAAGAAAGACAGCAGAGAGACAGCAAGAGAGAGGGGCTGCGTGGGCTGAAAAAAAGTGAAACAAAGTGGGAGAAAATGAGAGAAGAGGAAAAAAAAGCGGAATCAAACGTAACAGGCCGGTGGGGGTTGGGAAAAGCGAAGGGTTGTGATAAGAGTAATGTTTAATTCAGAGTGAATGGCAGTGACGTGTACACTTGTGTACACTTATGTTATACACATATGTCCACGTGTATGACAAAACCAGAGCAGTGCAACGGGTGATGAAGAGACAGATTAAGATGTGACGGATTAAAAAAAAAAAGAAAGAAGAGGGGACAGATACCGAGCCACGTGTTCATCTTCTCCGAGTTGCAGTGCTCCAACAAGGGCTGAATCAGGACATCCAAATCTTCTTTAGGAGCCTCCTTAGTGAACTTCTACTCACATGGCAGACCAAGAGAAAGGGAATAGGAATTGAGGATAAAAGAGAGAGAGAGCCAGAGAGCGACAGAGAGAGAAATAAAAGGATGGAGATAATAAAAAAGGGATGAGACAGCAGCATACTGTTCGCATTTGTTCTGTCTTATCAGCTTTTCAGCCATCTGTAAAGCACTTTTTGCAGTTTTTATTAACCTGTATGAAAGATACTATACAAATAAAGTTTAACTGATTGATTGAAAAATGCACACCAAGCATAAGCTCCAGTGGTCGATTCCCAATAAATATGAAATAGCTATTTAAAGTAATTCCATATAAGGTTTGACTGGAGTTAAAGACAGTGCTGTGCAGACTTGGTTGGGCTGAATCATATCAAAGTTGTGTTCCTAAAAATGAATTGCTGAATATGCTTTTGGAAGTTACACTGAACCAAGGCATCTACCAAGTAAGTAAAGTAAGCTACATGTATCCACTTTGGACAATCTAAAACATGAAAGATATTCTGGATTGTTTAACACTGTTTTGTTTATTACATAATTCCATACGTGTCAATTCATAGTCTGGATGCAACTGGAGGAGAAGGTGTGTCCATATGTTTGACTGGTAGTATATGTAAGCAATTTTGCTTGTTGTTGCTTGATTACCCCCTATACACATCATCATTAGCTTTTTTTAGCTAATGTTTGGATTTATAGCTAATAATTCACTATTTTTGTTCAGTTTTGTTGCTCTCATAGCAGCATTTTTGGCCACAGCATGCAGCTGTTTGAAGCCCAAAAAAACCCCCCTTAAAAATAGACTTTGTAAAACCTAATAACCCATGAACGTGGTTCACAATAAATAAATAAAAATAATGTATTTTATATTTCAGTTAAATATTATAAATATTTTATATATATTGTTTAGTATTTATTATGACCAAAAATCCTTTGAGTTCATTTGGACTCAGAAGCTCTTATCAGGCTTTATTAATAACAACAAGGTCATTCTATTCAAGTGTCTCTGTAAACAGTGACAGCATGACAGACACCAATACATGAATCCTGACATCAAACCAGTTTTACACTTATGCTTGTCACAAGGCCTATGATCCCACTTAAAGTTACATCCCACCCAAACACCTTGTTAGAACAGAAATTACATTACATTTTAAACACTAAATGGCAGCAGAAAACATCAAAACAACCAGACATCATTAGTAGTAAGTTTCCCTCTTTTTATGTCCATAAATAACAGATCATTAGCATTTTTTAAGTTGTGTTTCTCACCAAAAGTCCAATATTCACTCTCCTTTCAGTTTTTGTCTACTTAACTGCCTTTCAGTACGTACAACTTGGTTTTGGGAGGTTTTTAAAAGTTCTTCTCTCACGAGTCACTAACATTGGCTACCACTTGCTACTTGGCAGGTTGTAGGTCTATGCCGGATTTTAGTTCTTGGAAACGACCACATATAAAGATTCATGACAGCTGCTCAGACTGAACCACACAGCAAATGTGCTGCAAAACCAAAACAACAAGTTAAAAGAGGCTAAAATACACAAGAAATACAGCATAGACATACAGCTGCAGACTTGGTTGACTGTTGTGTGTTTTCTGCACTGTGAGTGCTAAACATGAGCAAATGAGTGTTAATTTAATGAAGCTAAACATATAATTTCATGGGACCTTTGAAGCATAAATATTTTATTAGGCAAGGAGTACATTAAATATGCTGGATGAATGTTGAATGTTGTTTATAGTATAAATGCCTTAAACAGCTCCTGTGATTTAATCAAAGGCAAATATAATGATTTAAGTTGTAAACATCACTGTACTGCTGCTGTTCATCTGTGTGTTGTACAAAGACAATGCTTATTCTGGTTTTCCAGTGGCCAAAGTGCAGCATGAATCAAAATGAAAAACATTTCTACAAACAAGACTCAGTGTCTCATTACGGCGTTATTGACTGATGACAGTGGCTGTACGGTCTGTGCAAATGGGCAATGACACAACAATTATCTCATCTGTCTCTCATACTCTACCTCAACCGTAATGTGCAGAGGATCCACAATCTGCCAGATCATGAGTGACAGGAAGTCGATAGCCAGCAGCACTCCAACTGTTGCGTAGAGTTTCCATGGCTCCAAGTGTTGCTGTGTGAGTTTGAGCAAAGACACACACACAAACACAGTTGTCACTATCCAAGGGCATCACAAAACAGCCCACAAACAAAGACAAACAACCAGGACGAATAATGCGACAAGTGTCCTTGTGATTTCTGGATGACTGGGCACAAATTGTCTTTCTAAATGTGTCTCATTCTGAGTATGTGTATACGTTTGTGTGTGTGTGTCCAAGTATATATTTATAGGACCAGCATGAGTTTATGCATGTGTATCTGCAGGTGATATACAGACAGCTGCAGTGGCTATATTTGTGCTGCCACCTGAAATCATCATTTATACACACTGAGATGACACCATTTTTGTGTGGAAAGTTTATGAAGCAGCCAGTTCCAACTCCATTACTCTTAACTTAAGCTGCTATGAAAGCAATATACAGATAACTGAAAACAAGAAACAAAAATGAGCTTTTGAACTTTGCTCCCCTCTCTTTTTCCACACATCTTTTTGTTTTAAATCAACCATGCTACCACCTCCAACATACAGTAGTAACAGCCATTCAAGCGTGCAATGAGTAAAGCTGAAATATAAAATAAAGAAGAAAACATATTACACAGTTCTCACTTGAGTTGCATGAAAAATTATTTCAAAAGGGCTCATTCTCCCCCAGATTTGTGAAAGTTTCTTTAAATACTCGTGCACAGCTTTCTGGCAAATTGCCCTTCTGCGGACATGAAGAGAGCTGAAAGTCAACCTGATTCGTTGTGCTTTGGCTCATATAATAAACCCCCGAAGGTTGGATTTCTGCATAGAACTTTAATACTCATCCATATTCATAAATACTACATAAATGGCTTAATCTCTTATTCTTCTGATTAGGTCTTAGAAATTCCCACAACACATCACAAACTGGCAGTATCTTGCTGGCTCCAGGATACGCTATCTTCTAGAAGAGGCACACACACACCCTCACAGACACATTAACACATTTATACCTGTTCACAAAAACATGCAAATAAAGCTGATGATATTGAAATATATGCCCAAACCTAAAGTACTTGTACATGTTTCTACATGTGTGTAGGTGCATGTCCTTTGGGTGTGCATGAGAAAAGAACCCGTATCTACACCAGTGTTTTTTCAAAGACCTTATTGCTGCACTCTTACTACAACCCCAATGTAGCAAATGATGACAAAGCTGGCCTTCTAGAAGCTTATGTTACAAAGTGTCCAGCTTTTTTATCAGCCGGTGCCACACATGCTGTGTGGCCTGGTCTTCCTCTCCCTTTTTTTCTCTGCTCTCATGAGACCGCTGAGAGGCTTATCCCTCCCTGCCTTCTTTCCTCCCTCTCCTCCATCCTACCTTCTTCTTCTCCTTCTTCTCATCCTTCTTTGTGAAAAGGGTGTGGACCCACCAGATCTTGGTGAACATGCTGCCATATGCCAGGCTGAAGCCAAGGCCAAGGAGCCACAGGCGGAACTGGAAGAGATGAGAGGCAAGAACAGGATGGGAGAGGAGAATAAAAAATAAGTCCTTTATTTAGTATCTATAATCAGTATATAAAGGATCGAGTTTAGTTTTTTGTTTTTACAACAGCCCTTTCTACCTTTTTTTAATAACCTTTGAGTGAAGCTTGTTTTTCTAAGCAATCACAGAAATAACTGGTTTCTGCTTGCAACTCTAAATGAAAATATAGACTACAGGAACATTTTTTTTCTTTCAAAAAACACTGATAGAAAGTAGAAGTACTTTTTCAGCTCTATTCCTATATTAGGCTGTGTACACCCCCTTCAACTTTCACCAACAAAGAAGTATACTTTGTCAGCCTGAGGGGTGAAGTCCAGGCCAAAATTCTACAAATCTTCCCTGAGAGCATGGTAATAACTGATGGAAACTCAGAGGACAAAGAATCTACACTTTTATTATCTTGTTTTACTATACAGACATGAAAAAACAATGAATATACTCTATGCTCATTTCCTTTATTAAAGAATAGGTCACAATTCCATGAACCAAGACCATCTTATGTATTGGGTACCTATATGATCCCAAAAACAGGTTTTACTGCCAGTTATTAATCCTGCTGGCCTTTCGGAGGCTCATCCAAAGAATAATTTCTATGTAATTGATAGTGGCCAAAATCCACATTATTCCCCTTCTGTAAAAAGTTTTGGTTTAAAGACAACAAACAATTTATTTCTTTAACCTCCCAAATCAGTCAAATAAAATAGATATCTTCTCTTTATGTTACTATCCATCCACTGCCACTCACTGGAAGTCTCATGTCCAGGACAGACAAGAAGGAATTTTATACTAAAAGATTCTGAAAGATATTCACTTGTTTTAGTTAATTCAGATGACTGAAATCTCATATTATCTTTAGAGGCACACAGGTATAAACTTTTGCACAGAACAAGGTATCCATCACTTTCACTGTAAGGGCTTTAGGAAAGGATTTATATAACAAGTATGATCAGGAGGAATGGTTGCAGCATAAAAACACTTAGAGAGCGCATTTGAGCAACAATTGTTGTTTTAAGACACACAAATTGTGAGGCTGGAAAATTACTGAATATATACATATATTATCAGTGTCTCGTTACAGACAGAGAAGAGAATAGGGAAAGGAAAGCAGAGGAGAAAGGGGGAGATAAAGGTGCGATCAAATGTGACAAAGAATAAGATGTGAGATGAGAAAATGAGGAGAGGGGAAGAGAAGAAAAACAGAGAGGAGAAAGGTGAGACAAGAAAGAGAAGGCATAAAAAAGAGAGAAGATGGGAGAAAAAGAATAGAGGCATGGATGGCAAGACAGACTGATTGATACAGTTGATGGGAATACTGTACACTATAGTTCTATAAACAGTATATTGCATGGCAATCAGTCTGTCTTGCTCTCCTTGCCTCTATTCTTATTGACAACACGAGGCAACACGAGTGGGTAAAGCGGGTAAAGCAGGTGATAATACAAGTTTAAGGACATAGAGAGACTGTGTAAACAGAAACAACTATCCAGAGTAGAAGATCATAGGCGGATTATGACAGAGAGGATGTACAAAGAATGAGAGTGAATAGCTGGACAGAAACAAAGAGCAGAGGAGAGACAGAAATAAAAATTTCCCTCTCGCCTTCATCTCATCGTGACAGAGGAGTACTCACACTCCTCATTAGTGCTGGGAACCCTACGTCTGTGCTATTCTAGCAAAGTAAATCATGCATGTAACACTAAATACAAAATACATTTAGATAATTAATGCCATCTTTCATCCACAAACTGTGCATGATCAAAATCATACAACAGCAGCTGATTGGTTTGCAGGTCTCGTTTGGTCACAAGCAGCAACGTGTCAGTTGTCAGGGTATCACGACACCTAAATGTTGCTTGCTAAAAGTAGGAGCACAATTTCACAGTTGGTTAGGGCTTAGCTAAAACTCGCACTCACATACCTGCAAAACACCAAATATAACTGCTAGGTGCAGTAGCACACGAGTCAAATACAATGAATCAAAATTAATTGAGAACAATGACGTGTACTTTCAAGTACTGCTCATGCAATGTTCATGTTTGCCTTAACCCTTATGAACCTGGGGCTGTATCATGGATTAGTTGGACAATTCTGCATTGTTAACCTCAACTTCAGGGGATGAAGTCGAAACATGCTATTAACCTGCTAATACTGACCAATCAGGTCATTGGAAATATATGGAAATATATTGGAATATCATCATTCCTACAGGATCTCAACATGAACAATAGTTTACAATAAAAACAATACTGTAGATGAATGGGTCCACTGAAATTTTAAAACATCTACAGCATCTAACAAACAGAGGGATAGTTTAGTCATTATTTCCCAACAGTGCTGATGCTTTTACACTCTTATTCCATCACTGCAGCTCAGACTTACATCAGACAGCCTTGTGGTGATAATTGGACATAAAAACAAAAATGTATCCTTTGTTATAAAAATAATCCACACACTGTTAATAAGCTCTTATGATTATAAATGCAACATTTTAGATTTTACGTGTAAGTTTTTATGCTTAATATCACATTCAGAATAGCTGTATATATGGCATGTAATAATACACAGGGCTTGTGCAGTTACTATTCTAGTTGTGTGACTGTATTTTCCAGGCATATCACCATTTCATGCAATACAATATTAAGTATTGACAATGTTGGTTATAATTATATAACAACAAGATCTCTCACATCACTCAATTGTAGTCAGATAACTAAACTCCATGTTGCAGTTGATAACCTGTTATACAATACCATGATTATCGAGGAAAGCCTATGTAAGGCCCAGCTGGGGCTATATAAAACAATCAGTGTAAACATTGCACAGCTTCAATGAAAAGTGAAATATGTTGCAGACAATTAGGATGTTTTCTCTGCTCAGCCTCTATGCCTTAGTGTCTCTGTGTATCTCTTTTTCTTGTTACCTGACAGACGACGGGGAACTGTGATCTATGGACATGATGACCATCGATCCCCAGAGGGAACACTGCAGCCAGAGCCATCATACAGCCCACTGCTGTCATATTGTTCAGGTAGGGCTGAGAGTTCTGGATATAGCTGAAACAATAACAGATGACAAAAAAAAACAACAGATTTAGAAAAATACAATCTGGCTAAAGGTTTAATTGGTAAATTTGTGATGGTGGTGGTGGTGTGCTATCAATTTGTTCTCATAATTGTTTTTAATTAAAAATGTTATCTTTATTTGCTGGATTTGACAGTTGGTTGTGTTTTCTCACTTTGAGAATAAAGCTCCAAATAAGAAACAGATCATCACTGTGTGACTGACTTGTGATTGAGAGTCATTAATCTAAGTAATGCTGACAGAAGGCGACATCCTGTCTTCTGTGAAATGTGGAAAAGTGCAGTGATTAGTACAGGTGGAATATACTGACTGCATTTAAAGCAACAAAATGAAAAATGTAATTTGTGCTTCATAATACAAAAACTATTAAGTGCAGGATAAACCCTTGCTTCATTATGTTGATACCAGAAGCAGGTGGATTTTTCTTAATTAACTGTGAATCAGAAGTGAAACCAAAAGATACAAAATGAAGAGTCTTAGTAGCTACATTCTAGTAGCTCTGTCAGGCTGTACAAAGACACAGGCCTCAACTAAGATGAAACCTAACAATAGCATTATGACATACTCAAAGTGTTAATACTGCATTCACACAATGTTGGCACAAAGGGAATAACAGGAAAAACACCTTGTATTCTGACTCAGAAGTGTGTACACATCATTCCCGAGGTGGTTAACTTAGACCTCTCACCAGATAAACAGTGCCAATTAGCTTCCAATGTTACATATCAGTAGCAGTTTATTATAAAGTGAAACCAGGTCCAGTCAGTGTACAGCGTATGAGAATAAATCTGAACAGAATATATACATGTAGTACTATAAATACTAGGTTTTTGCCACCAGTGTTAGATTTGCAGCACAAACTGTAAATAAAGATAGACACAGCAATGTGTGACATCACCTATTGATTTGCACTGGAGTTGGTTGGAGACTCCGAGTTGCAGTTTACAGTTGGTGCCATCTTTTCAGCTTAGAACTAAGACCATCCATACTGTGTAACCACCACTGAACAGGGTGAGGGTGGCAACAGATGGATGGACTTCCCAAAATCTTGTGATTTCTGCTTGGTCAAGACAACCTGGGTATTATAATATTCTGAAAGACTTCAGATTTAAAGAAACCTTTGTTTAGTATAAGCAGCAGCTTTAGAACTTGTCTTTTGTTCTTTCACACCACTGACCTGCCCTTGTGTTGCCCCGAGGCCACACTGCATATTTATTGTGCAGCCACACACATGCACTGCCTGCATATAAACACACATTGACATATACATAAACTCACAAAGACAATGGCCCCAGTCTAATCTCTGAAGTCTCTGATAGGAGCCATTTTCTGATGTTAAGGGATACTTTCTTATCCTATTATTCTTCTGTGAATAAGTGTGAGGTTAAGCTCAGTTTTTTCCTTCTGGATTTGACTGATGAATGGTGTTAAGTCCGGGAGGTTCTTGTGTGACTCTGGGCAACAGCAAAGATTGATGTTTGTTGATGTTTTAAAATCCCTTTACACCTAACCTGTTGGTTTGTGTTTTAGTATGGATTGTTTGGGCTGTTGAAAAAAAGAAAGGTCTCTGTCTCATGTCTGAAAGCAAAACACAGCTAAAACTATACTCAAAATATTGCAAGATGTACCATCTTCTCCATTCTGTTTGTTAATCATTATTCCTAAAATGCAGTGGAACTGCAGTCGATTAACACTTACAATGATTAAAATCAGTTATTTCCTCACTAGCTCTCCGTAACACGTTAGTAGCATTAAATGCTGTAATACTTCCCGACAGTCCCTGCAATTCGATTTCTCAGTGTAAATTCTTATGATGCACAATGACAATGACAGCTGCAAAAACCGTCCAATCAGTAGGTTACATCTAAGTCTGTATGGCTTAATGTGTACAGCTCTAGTTTGGTTTGACACAAGTCAGCATGAACAGGAACCAAACCATAAATCAAATACAGACATTTCTTTTTTCCAATTTCTTTGGAAGAAGTTAACTAACTTACAGGTTATTGACGTCAGTGGAGAATAATAATAATCATAAGTGCACATTACAATAGTTGATATTTAAACAGTGTCAAAGTGTTTCTATTTCTAGATATTGCTCCTTAACGACCATGACTGAGTTAATTTTTTTCCTGTTTTTAAAGTGGTTATTTATTTTTGCCTCCTAACAAGGCAGTTGGTGGCAAACTTATTTCGTAAAAACAGCCTAGTGAATAAATTTGATTTGATCTGACTCAGAGTGTTTTGGCTGTTGAGAGCAGCCCTCGGTGAAACTGTGTTTGAAATATAATCAAAGCTGGAGGAGGGCCTGACTGGCACATTGGAGCCAGCCAGATATTCCCAGAGGAACAAACCTCTCCAGCTTTCCAAAAAATAAATAAATAAAAACTCCTGATAAGCTTGTGGACTTATGGGACTTTAAATCACTTTGACCCAGGTCAAACATAAAAATACTGGTTAAAAGACATCAGAGATATGCTCTGTTAGGTTCACAGACATGTATTAAGCTTAGAAATCCTAGATCAAAAGACATTTTTAAAGGAAGTCTATTTGCATTTGGTCTAGAGCTATGCTTAAGCAGTGACAATGAAACCAGCCGCTGGTTTGCAGAAAGCCGCACCCAAATCACTAACTTTGTAGTTGCTAAACTCAAAAGTCAGCAATGGCATTCAGCCTTCACATTAACCTTAAAAGAGAGAAGCATGCTCTGTCTTACAGCCTGCAAATATTCACATTCACACTTGGAGTGTAACCACAGTGAATGATCAGCTATGCTCGAGAAGCTGGACAGCCAGGATTTCTATTCACTGCTCAAATTTTCGTTTATTTGATCCGTCAGTTCTTGTTATTCTCATACTTAAAACAAATAATAATTCTGACCATGACCTTCCGTTTTATTGGTTTCACTTATATCCAAAGCTTCTCTTAGAATAACAAATATGGAGACAAACACCACACTATACACGTTTAACCCCCCCACCAAAAAAGAACATACATACATAAAACAACAACTTATTTTGTCTAATCAAAATAAAGGATTAAGGAAAAATAGCTAATAGCTAAAAAAATAAAAAATATAAAAAAAGATTTCAGTTACTGATTTATTCACAAATCAAATGAATACAAACACATAAATTTTGGGATTATCAATATCAATATGAGATCATGAATTTATACATACCGAACATTTCCATTGTAGATGTTGAAGGTTAGACAAACGATGCCCAGCAGGATGCCAAGGCCAGCAAAGACAGAGACGGATGCAAACAGCTTTTGAGACAGAAACCTGTACTCTTCAGTCACCACAGTCCGATCAGCGGGAGGTCCAGCACCTAGGTAGTAAAAGTTATAGTAATTAATGCAGTATAAGAGAAATAAATGAGAGATTAAGTGAGAACATATCCCAGCTCAATATATTAATTAGATAATAACTGTTGAAAGGTCGATATATTGGAAACAATAAAAAAAACAATACACTAATATTCTAAACTTTTGTTGCTGTAAACAAATTGCATGAAAAGTAAAACAACAAATCAGTTTCACCAGGCCCCAAGCCATTGCTTCCTACAGAATTATATAAAAACTATATTTAAAAATGAATCATTTGCTAGAACTGCTGGGGACTGCACTTTTTATCAAATGTTACTCAAATAGGAGTGAGCAGTGCATTGAGAGCGTAGTCAGCGGCACTTCAGCTGTGCCATTGACTACTCGGATTTAGCCTCTCGGTCCACAGAGCGAATCAACAAGCTTCCGATCACCGCCCGCTTTTTAAAATGACTGAATGTCTCTACATGAATGCACAACCTGTTTATCAATGGAAAGTGATAAATATCAGCAATCAGCATCTGATTATTACAGTACCAATTACTGCAGTTAAATGATAACAATAACTCCTCATAACTTTTTATAATGATGGACTCGCTGAGCCTACTGAGACTTCAGCTATGCCCATTTCACTGATTCATGAGATACTTCTGAATGCAATATCTGGCTATCACTATTTAAAGAGATTCAAGCATGCAAATGTGGTTTGATGCACACAGAATTATGCAGATATCCATTTGACACTATGAAGTATATTGCATATACTAGAATCAGTTTTCTCTTCATGCTCAGCTGCCCTTCTGTCCTTTCTCGTGCTACTTTTGTAAACGATTCAGGTGTCAGCTGAATGTTGCTATAACATCAGTATCACTAGATTAAGCACGCATGTGGAAAAGCCTGCTCACCAAACCCTTGCAACACTCATTCATCCAAGGTGAGAAACAGGTTTGTGAAGCCAGTGTCACCCATTCATTCAACATACACAAAAGCATAATCTATAGGAGACACAGTGAAATCTGATGTGTACATGTACAGAGTGTATGCACACATTGTACTGTATGCCTTTTAAAATGATCTACCAACAATTATGATCTTCAGAAATTCTTGTCAGATAACTGAATAGCTCCAGAAACCTCTACCATTTGGATGCTTGTGGCTGTATCCACTGTATGAAAGGGTCAATCTGACATTTACACCCACTTTTTATGTAAACAGTGCAACAATATGAATGCATTCCAGAAGCGTCTTCCTGATACAGCTGTTCTCAGCTGTAAAGTTTTGATTCTCAAAGTGCTTTGGACAATACAGCCTTTGAAGTATTTCTGCTCAAGCATAATTTGACATGTAGACATTCAAATACACGTTTCAATAGCTGGCAACAGCCCTGCATATTTTATTTCACATAAAGGAAATCATGGTAAAACACGACAACTTGCTTTTAACTTGCAATTGTCTTACTGTTTAAAGCTACAACATCCAACTCAAAATCAGAACACCCAGGGCTTCAAAAACTGAGACAGTGTCAAAACTACATATCCATGGTCAGAAACTGTGGCTTCTCATAAATACACACAAGGTATCCTTCATGTCAGTATTCGACACACAGGGTTTGACCTTCTCTGCTTGACTAGAGATGGACATCTTGCTCAAAAACCTTTAGCAGAGAATGTCTCCTACTACTGACAGTGTTGTTATGCGAGTCTGTCCCACAGAAGGCTTTGACAGCACCTAGCCACTTTAAGATAACAATAAAGATATGGAGCATATCTCCACCAAAATATATTCAACAAAAGTTATGCTTTAATGTGTGAAATAAAAAAATATCCACTTGCTTTAATGTCAGATGTGCCCAAAGTTGTTTCTCACGCCATAAAATATTGATTTAGCTTCAGCACAATGAAGTCGAATAAATAAAATAAATAAATTATTACCAGTGATTTATATTTAAATGCAAAATTTAATATTTCATACATGGTAGTAGTCTAGTAGTGCAGTTAATATCTGTAAGCAACTATGCAACTTTAGTGTTGGTGGAGTAAGAGTTTTGGGATTTTAAAGAGCGTGTGTGTAAACTAGCTAATTATTCATGCGTGCGTAGCTTAAAAACCAGAAGAATTCCTCTGTGAGGAGGGTTCAAAGCGGGGCAGATGGACAGGGAGCTTCATTTTACGCTCAACAGCCTTTGACTCTCTGTCTGTCTGAATCTGAGTGTGATTTGTGTCCGAGGGTTTGTGCATGCTCCTGGGTATGCCTATGCAAATGTGGACCATATACTGTGTGCATGAAAAGCATGTAGACACATACAGTAAGCACAAGTGAAAATGCTCAAGAGGTTTATATGAGTGCAAAGAAGCATTTACACATGCACACAGTATGCGTTTGGTGTGTGTCTGTGAGAGAGAAACGGAGAGAGTGTGTGTGCATGTCAGAGGGGAAGCAGAGCAGGAGTGTCAGCACTGCATGAAGCTGAAGTGTCAGATGTCAGAGCGAAGTGTCAAGAGTGTTGCTCCCTCGAGGGCCACAGGGTGTCAAGACGCCCATCATGCTCTGTTTAGATGCTTGTCACTGGTGCCTACTGACTGAGGAGTGACGATATAAGACGGCTTCTGTAGAATTCAGCAAGTTTAATTTAACACCTTTTTAATACAGCATGGAATTCAATGTACATTTCTAGATCATACCAGTGAGGATATGCATGAATGACGGAAAATCAATATAGACCAAATAGCCTAGAATAATTTATTATTACACCACATTTTTCAATACCTCTAACAGTACACAGCAATGACTTATAATTCATTAAATAATAAATGAATTACAAGTTATAATTATAAAAATGAATTATAAGATATAATTCATTAAAATAGTGCAATGTAGATGTACATATGCATCAGTAAGTTGATGGAGGGCCTAATAAATCATAAAAGCTGAATACATTTAAGTTAAAGTTTCAGCTATTGACTGGAACACTACAGAACCAAAGAGCTGTACAGCCTCCTGCAGCACGATCCAGCATCACCACAAACCCACTTTTATTATAATAGTGCTTAACGTCTCCCGACAGGCCACATACCGATAACAACATATTTAATCATGTCACTGTCAAGAGCAGGGGAGAGAAACTATGTTTTAAAGTAGCTGAATACAAGGCTTTTTCACCTACACTCGGAGACCAACAGATAACGTGTATAAGCTTCAGTTGTGTGTGAGAATGACATGTGTTTCTATTCTATTATAAGAACTAGGTGACAGCATACAATCTTCACAGCACAAAAACCAGCACAAATGTACAGTGGCTCGTCATGCATACAGTGTGTTTTAAAAGGTACAAGAGCTTTACAGTGTGACATATGCCATTACTGCCAGAGCTTAAACAACAAATGCAGAGTCCATTAAACCCACTTAAGCATCTTTCACATTTTTATTACTAGTTTACAGGATTTAAGTGGCTCAGCATCTCCATACTTGTGTTTTCATCTAGCTGCAGCCTTAGGCAATTAGAAAACTACAGCATTAAATGTAAAATCATTTAAAGTAAAGCTCCTTAAGCTGCACTGATTGTATGAACACTGCTATGCAAAAGTTTATTGCTATTACATATATTATATACGAGAATACTTAAGACTCAATGAATGCACATTATGGAATAGTAGCACTTACTGCTGTGTGTGTGCATATGTGTGCATGTGTATGAGCCTTAACCGTCCATTCAGCCCGTGCGTTCACACCATTTAAACCCTCCTCCGTCCTTGATCAAGGAATCAGGACAGGGTGTTGCCATGGAGACCCAGCTCTGTAACAGTTGCCACAGCCATTAGAAGCAGATCTGAGCTGAAGCGGTTGTTAGGGGGACCGTGAAGAGAGTGAAAACGTGAGACTGGGAGACGCCTGGTAAACACGCAGGAAAACAAGTGGAAGGGTTAAGTACAGAACCCCCATGTGTACTCCACCCTGTCAGCAAGGAGCTAATCAAGCATGCCCCCCCATCAAAAAAAAGAAAAAAACTTTCCCAAACTGAGTCACTTCCACAGTGCAGGAAATTACTCATATCCTCTCAACAAGTAGATGTCAGATGGATGTGTCTGTATTTGGTAAACATTAAGAAACTATATTTAGGTTGAGTAAACAAAACAAGGCAAAAGAAAAGTAAACAAAACTTAACCTTCGACACTCTGGAAAGGTCCGTTCCCGACCAATGAGTTTTAACTGGGCTAACTCACAGCTTGTCACACTGCAATAAACCAAAGAGCTGGAGGCAAGCCTGCTGAAGGACATATTGCCTACATGCATACAGGTCACCCGTCTCTCGCCACTTGTGCTGACCTGGAATCTCTACCTCTTCTGGGTTCAGTTAAGCTCTGGCTACAGATAATTTCCTTAAAAGCCTAAAAAAGGCAGCTCTCTACGGGCCACCACGGCATGCAGGATTGATTAGTGGCACACACTCTGTCCTGACACAAGTATGTCACCTCTCCAGAGGGAGCGGGCCAGTCAACAACACCCAAATTGGTTTTGGTGTCTAAGGCAAATCAACAGTAATACGTTTTTACAGCAAAAATGGGCAGCAGGACTGTGAGAGAGTGTAGGTTCTGGTTTCTGTGATGTGGACCCAGGTGTCTTTATAAAGCAGAAACAAGGGATTCAGCAGAAGCAATCATTAGTTTCCTTCAGTATCAAAGCCATCCAATAACAGCGGACTTTATATTCATGAATACAGTAAATAAGGGCTGAAAAAATTAGGCTGGTGTTAATTTATGGAGTAAGAAGGGGGTTGAGAAGGTGCCTTTAGTCTTTATGTGGCCCCCCAAAAGTGCAACACTTTTAAAACCCCCGGGTTAGTCACTTAAAGCCACCCTGTTTGATTACTGTGCATTTTCTGTACCAACATTTTTACACACGTTGCACAGTGAGTGTGCAGACAGGTCAGTTTTGGTGTGCGTCAGCATCCAAATAACTAGCTTCACCCAAACTAGCGGTTAGAAAAAAATCCAGCATGATTACATATCATTTAAACACTAAGAAAGGCTAAATTAAGACACACAGAGGTGGTCTAATGTCAAAGCACAAAGATGTGACTCATAGCATTATCATGAGACGCAAGTACAGACACAGAAAACTGGGCAAAGACACTGTCAGGCACGCCATCTTACCTATCCAAACATCATTTCCAAACCAGGAGAGGTTCTTCTGAGAGCTGTCATAGTAACCAATCTTCTTGTAACTGCCTCCTAGATGTTGCAAAAAAAAATAAGAGTTGAAGCTTATTTAGTATTGCTTGTATAACTCACTTCATCCACTGGTGTTTTGTGGATGATTGTGATTTCAAACAATGCAACAAAACTTGACAGAGCAGATGAAGATTTATATTCATATAAACACTGTCTGGCTATTTTCTATCATTGCTGTGCTTTCATATTAATGGAATGCGTAGGTAAAAAAAAAAAAAAAAAATCACAAAGTACAGACAAAATAAACGAGGAATGAAATGCATAAAGAAGGACAAACAAAAAAGTACCAAGGGGACAAAAAGGATAAAACGAAGAGAAAAAAAGATGCTCTTGTGGCAGTCTTGACCAGGAATACTGATGAGGTCCCACAGTGATTCAGGGATTCAAGTCAGGTCGTCTCATCGTGGATGTCAAATTACCTCGACACCGCAACAGGAAATATGAGACAGAATGTGGGGGGAAAGGGGCAGGATTATAAATTCTCATCGTTTAGCGCACCAAAGAGAACAGAGGTGGAAAATAATCCTCAACCTTATCCTATGCGAGGAAACTCATTAAGTCACTGGTGACAAATAGGATGCCATTTCCAGAAACAGCTTAAAATGAAGGCTTGTGCCCAATTAGAGCGAAGCCTTGAGTCAACACAATCCTGTATCTAGTCCCATTGCATGTGCAATTATAGGACACTGAGACCAATTGCAATGAAGGCTGCAAGCCTCCCCAGAACAGAGGCTTTAGTCTGAAAGGACTCGAGAGTAACAATCGATACACGCTGAATGGGTCAGGAATGATTTCCTCTTTTTCCATGAAAGAGTGACATTTACTATTAACACCAGATTCTGCAATATAACATCTTTTGGAGGACAGTGATAGAGAGTTTCACCTTGCAGTTGTTCAATAAGAGTCATTGCCATCCTGGAACCCTGGGCGTCAAACACCACCTGGCCCTGAAACACAGACAGGCAGAAGTTAATGTTAGTGTAAATAATTAAAGAATAAGACCTGTGATTCTCTAAATGAATGTTATTGTCACTTAATTACATGGAGAAACTAGATCAAACTGTGAGTTATGTTTACTTGTGAAGAAGCTGCATATTGATCTGTTTCACAGATTTCCACTGTTGTCAAAAAACTATTAAGTGCAAAGGGTGACTAGCTTGAACCTCTCAAATAATGCAGTTGTCTTCACTGTTCAAACTGTTCTCTGCTCCACAGGCAAAGTAGAGACACTTTTTACAGTTTCCAAAATGACTTTCTGTAAGAAACAGTCAACTGTGCATACGTGTGACCTTTCTGTTCTGGACTTCAGACTACAGATCTTTGGGAAACTTAAAACCTCTCAGACAAAGTTTAATGCAAAAAAATAGATTTTGTGGTTTAATTGAATTAATTGAATTGGATTAATTGAAAGATACATTTAAATTTGACTCTTAAGAAAAGCAAACAGCAGAGGAGATGCTGAAAAACACAGCAACATACAGTAACTTTGCCACTTTGACAGATGGTATCCAACACACTAAACAGAACACACAGGAACTATAGGGGAATGATAGTGCAACCTTGGCCACTGCCCAGCAATGCAAACTCAAGGGGCAGATGCTGCAATGAATACTGCTGGAGTTGCAAGATGGAGATGAGGATGGACCTTCACGTGTACCACACTACCTGACTTCTCAGCACTCATGGCACCTAGAGTATTGGACATTTTCTTTATGTTGGACCAAATGAAGTGGAGTAGAAACCATTTCCCAGCTGGTCCCAATCAGAGTTATAATATGCTTTAGACATGTAATCTGCATGTGTGGATTAAATTATGTGACTTTTCATTTCAGCGTTACTACTGAGTTGTTAAATGTAGTGCAAGGAACTAGCAAATTACTTTAGTGTAAACCACACTTAAGAACTTCTAAAACTTTAAATGTAATGTTAAATCTTTCAAGTCAAAGTGAGTTGGTCGCAATTTATTGGTTTTAGTGGAATTTATTGACAAAAGCAAAATCACTGGCCATATCCTGTAACAGTTTTATGATGGAATATGACATTTATAAATAAACTTATATACTTTCTTGCCAAGAGTTAGATGAGAAAATTGATACCACTGTAATGTCTATGTCTGGCCAACAGTTATAAGATGTGGGAATGTGGCAGTATCACTAAAAAGACTGTGGGAAGAAACACAAGCAGTCAGACAGTCGCATAGGTGTCAAACAAACCGAACCAACAATTTCCGCTCTCATTCTTCACCATTTTGTTATCTTTGTTTGTTGGCTCTCTTGGAAAGTCTTTCATTATGGAATGATGTAAGTAGTTAAAGTTGCGGGCTAAATGTAAAAACACAGCAGTAGCAAACGTGGTTTATCTGGATGTCTCACACACATAGAGAACTTATGCTAATATGCAGTTATGTGATGCTACATCTAACAATATGCAGACTATGATCAGCTCTCACCATATTATTACTGTCATTATCTAAATAAAGAATCAAATACAATTTGCTGTGGTAATTCTATAAGATTCTATGAGATTTATACAACACAACATGTCTGGCTATTTCTTTTCAATGTCCTTTTACTTCACACAGATATCCATTTCACTTCTTTTAGTCATTTATTTTTCCAATCTTTTTTTCCATTCATTTTCTTCTCTTACCGAAACACCTTCAAAGGAGCTTGTGTTGAGGGCCCTGTAGATCTCGGAGGTGATATCATGGTTGTTATAGTTGAAGTCCTCCAGACGTCGGCCTTTTGCCTTCAGTGGCGCCACTGTCTTATTGAGGGCAAGGGCCAGAGCCCACACTGCGTCGTAGGCAAGAGGAGCCTCCTGAAATCCACCCGTCTCCTCTGGGTTCTTCCCTCCCAGACGAGACATCAAGGCAGTGAGAAACTCCTGTGATGTCTGAAAGGAACAGGACAGAAAGGTTATCAGAGAAAAGCCCTTCTTGAGAACTGTAATGCTAGAAAAAAATCATTACACTGAGCAGATTTTTATATCTGTAAAAGACATATGTCTGTTGCTTGACAGTGGTAAAAAAGCCGTTTTGAATCATCTGGAAAAATTTCAGGCTTCGTGTTCATTTATATTAAATGACAAAACTGAATGGCTTCATGGTTAGAAACAAAAACATTATGTAAAACTACGAATGAACTTTAAACCTTAGACTTCTCCATTTTGAAACAAGATGACTATGGGTCAGCCCTAGTTTTCACAACCATCATGAGGTTTGTATTTTTTTTTTTATTTTGATATACTTTAGTAATCCCCATGGGAAATTCTTTGTGGACAGGCGACTGCATGTACTGTAAAGTGTCCAGGGACACTTTGACATATGGGACTGGAAGACATGAACACTGTCTAACCAATTGAATCACAGCCGCCCCTGTCAAAACATAGACAAACTTAGCCTAAGAAGATGACTGGTCAATTTTAAAATGCAGACTACGGTTAGGTTTTCCCTCACAGTTTAGTATCTGAGTAAACCAGAGGGGTAAGTGGGTCACAGAAGGTCTTGCAATAACTAGAGGGCACTTGCAGTAGCCTGAGGAGTTATGAGGGTTAGCTGAGCTAAGGGGTCCAAATGCCCCTCTGGTGGACAGTATGTCCCATTACAAGATAACCTGGATAAAATATTCTTTTTGTTGGGGAGGGGGCTCCTTGGCATTTAATGCTGTGCCCACCAAGCTAACTGCTGCAGTGTGACATTTCTTAAGGAATAGTTTGACATTTTGTAAAATATGCTTCTTTGCTTTTTTGCCAAGAGTCACAAGGACACTGATCATGCATGCACGCTAAAAATGAAGCTGGAGCCAGCAAGCAATTATCTTCTCATAAAACCACAACTTCCCCAATGTACATTATATTTTTTGTACGTGTTAAACAAACAAGAAATAGCATATTAATGAGCAATGGAGGTGAAGGTAAGCATTAGACAGAAGCAGGTTAGCTATTCCCCCTTCTTAATGCTATCCTAAGGTATTCACATGCTGACTGTAGGCTTACTGATAACTGTGCCTACCTGTATTTAAGGTACAAGCATGAGTGACATTTATCTACTCATCTCAATTTTGGCAAAAAAAAAAAAAAAAAAAAAAAAAAAAAAAAAGGTAATAAGTGCTCTTCCTAAAATGTTAAAATATATTTTTTATATGTTGTAATGTTAAAATATGATTTTAAATATGTTGTAGTAGCCTAAGAAAGAAGTTGTTTACATATTTGTTACACACAGAGGCATTTTCTGTTTCTAACAGTTTTTTTTCTTTACTGGTTCTGATGAAAATCCTTCATTTCTTTGTTTTAACTGTCTGAGATAATCTGCTGCAACCAGCAGTGTCCTCTCCAGCTTTCGCCCTTTGACTGCTGGGATTAATCCCCTTGAGACCCCCCAGATGCAGAAGCAAGTTGTATAATAGATGAGTGGATTTAAGCTGATATTTGATAAAAGTATTTTGCTTTAAATGCAGAGTGTCCCAACTGTGAATTAAGACACTTCATTAAAAACATAGATGTCATTTTTAAATTTACACCAACGTGTACAGTAAAGTTGTTTAGAACTGTTTTATAATTAAATACCAATAAGCTTTTTCTCTAAAACAATAAAAGTGATAATAAATCTGTGAGGGAGGATTACTGCTACAAATCATCATGGTTTCCCTGTGGATTCTTTGAGACCAATTAGTGTTCTACACACTTCCAATTCAGCTATGTCAAATTCACCTCATTGAAATTCCACCTTGGCATTTAAATCTGCCACTACCTACTGAAAACTAGCTGACAATGTGCTATTGCAGACCGTGCAGTATTGGCACACTATCTTCATCTAGGGTCTCTATCTAGACGAAATATGCCAATTTCAAACTTGGAAATTGAATTTGAATAGATTGCCTATGAGCAGGAGTTCTGGCTGTAATTCTTATCACCCGCTGAGCTGCACATCAACAGCTAAATCAGTAGGTAGAGGCAGGTGCTGTATGAATATAAACAACAGCTGGTGATGAAGTGTGAGAAAATGGAGGAGGGGCAGAGGGAAGGTATGGGTGGGGTGGTGGAAAAGAAAATGAAGAAATGGGGTGGTGGGTAAACAACAAATGAAAGGATGATCCACAATAAACCAGCAGAGTCAAAGAAGGTCGACACAATGTGAAAGAGGAAGAGAGTCTGAGACAATTAGAGAACATGAACAGAAAAGAAGGACAGGCGAGAGAGAGAAGCAGAAAATGACTGGTACCTGAGAAGCCAAATTAGAGTCGGACCAAATTATAAAGGAAGACACTAAGACATGATCATTTCAATGAATAATCGGCACAACATTCCCTCATCAAGAAATAACTGTTATTCTACCTTCTATCACTGATTCGGGTCATACATAGTTCACTGAAGCAATTATGTCATTGCCCAAAATATTTGGTCTCATGGGAATGGATTCATTTTACACAAATGACAGAATACATTTGTTATGAATGGATAGGAAGTGATGAGTAGTTTAAAAAAGTAGCGCTGACCACAACAGATAAATAGACAAGGGGCTCAAACTAATTTAAAATCCAAGAAGGAAGCCACCACAGTATATTGTTTGACAGACACACAAGCAATCCCTACAAACAGCAGGGAAACATTAGCAAATTAAATTCAACTGAAGAAACTAAAATGTCACAACTTTTTTAGTATTTTATGGCTGATTATTTTTTGTTTTCGTCTTTGGAAAAAATGGGAATTGTCAGTGTTTGTCATTGTTTTGACTATTAAAGAAGACTAATGTGCATTCAGACAGAATGTGAGGTGAATTTTACAGCACAACTGCAGTTGTCAGTGAGATGACATTATACACAAATAAGCAGGGTGCATTGTGATACACAATATAGATGCTTCAACTTGAGGGAAAAAAAAGATCTCAGGTTTTCCTTAATCTGCATCAGTAAGAATGTATAGCATAAAGATGAGAGAAAAAAAAACAGAAATAGATCAGATAAAGTATTTAAAGTATTGTTCCAATATCAGTCAGTGTCTTAGCTGAACACAAATAGTAGCACACTTTCATCCATACTGTACATTACCATTAATATCTGTACAGTCTGTGCTGTACTGGCTACAGTGTCGTGAAAAAGTATTTGCCTCCTTCCTTGTTTTGTGTTTTTTTTTGCATATTTGTCACCCTTGAATTCAGATTCAGATTATCAAACTAATAATTACACACAAATATAACGAGTAAATACAAAATGCAGTTTTTAAATGATGATTTTATTTATTAGAGGGAAAAAGCTGTCCAAACCTGCCTGGCCATATGTGAGAAAGAAATTGCTCCCTAAACCTAATAACTGGTTGTGCCAGCCTTGGCAGCAACAACTGCAATCAAGCGTTTGCGATAACTGGCAATGAGTCTTTCACATCACTGTGGAGAAATTTTAGCCCACTCTTCCTAATTGTCCAATTTTTGTCATGGGATTCTCTTATCAGATTCATGAGGTATTCAGATGGAATGCTTATCAGTTCACAGACGGCCTTGTCAAGAGTGATTTTGTGACATTTCTTGCCTTCTTAATGTGCTTTAGACCATGAGTTGTCTTGTGCAGAGGAAGGATGGCTACAGAGTCAATATTCCTGTTAGTGCTACTACAACTACTGCAGAAATCCATATTATGGCAAGAAACTCTGAGTTAAGTAAAGGGAATAGACAGACCATCATTTCTTTAGGAAATGAAGTCATTTTGAAAACTCTCCTTTGGTCTGATGAAGCCAAATATGAGATTTTTGGTGTCTTTATTAGATGTAGAGAGGGGGGAACGGTTCCTGATAGTGTAGCTCTGACTGGCCTCCACAGTCACCTGATCTAAATCCAGTTGAGGTGGTTGGGTTAACTTGGACTGGAAAGTGAATTAAAAACAGCCAACAAGTACTTAACACCTCTGGGAACTCCTTCTAGATTGTTGGAAAACGAGTCCAGGTGACTACCTCATGAGGCTGACTAAGGGAACGCCAAGAGTGTACAAAGCTGTCATCAAAGCAAAACGTGGTTACTTTGAAGAAGCAAAAATATAAAACATATTCTGTGTTGTTTAACCCTTTTTTTGCTTACTACGTCTTTCACAGTTTGGCTGTTTTCTGTATTAATGTAAAGTGTTGAACATAGTAAAAATAAAGAAAAACTAATTTAAAACTTTTGACTGTTAGTTTACTTAGTTTTGCGAGTATTTGGCATCAAACTTAGCTAAAATATTTTTATTTTAAGCTTTTACTTAAAGCTATAATAGCTTTGGTTAGAAGTCAACCTCGTTCAAAAACCTAAAAAAATCTGATATACCAGTATTGTCTTTTCTGCTCAATGAGTCTGGGTTATAGGAGCTTTTGACAGCACCTCTCTATATTGTGTTTTGGAGAATAATTTTACCAAAGATATATTTGAGAAAACTACATACTGTAGCTGGAAGCTACTGAAACTACTATACTGAAAATTATTTTATTTCTTTTCTCCAGTGGTCTTAAGTTAATGTTGCATTTGTGTAGTTCACTGTGTCGGTGTGTGCTATTTGATGTTGCGAGATGCTCGTTAAGTACTTGCATTTGCATTGTAAGTATTTTTACAGTGTGATGTATACTTGCATAAAAATTTCATTAATTTCACACTACGGCATAAAGGGGATTAATTGTTTGTAAATTACCATGTTTATATTGCAGTTCCTTGTGAATCATTAACATAAAGAATTACTTCATATCTCTTTATTGGTGTTGAGGAGAGGATGAGGAGACAATACAGTTTCATGTGTTCGTACCATGTTGGAGACGCCACGGACTGTCTCAGGATTCAGCATGACGATCTCCGTGGTCACATGTCCCTCCACAGCCTCCGTCATGTTCTCCACTGTACAGTTGATGGCTGGGTCTTTGATCTTGAACCAGTTGTCTGCATACCAGCCTATCAGGAACCACACATACTTCTTCCCATATAGCTTCTCCTTGAACACCTGCGACAGGGAGAGATATAGAGGGATGGTAAAGGGAGGGAGAGAATTATAAATAAGCATGAGGAGAAATATTCCCAGAGATGTGCTAAGCATGTTGCATTACTGGCAAACAGGGAAATTCCTTCAGACATTGAATCAGATCATTACAGAGCTGCAGCACTGCAAATGCCTGCTTGGGTTCAGTCTACTGGGATTAACTGAGCAGGAAAAAGGTACAAACCTCACAAAACACCTTCCTGGCTTCAGTCTCATAAAAGAGCCCCACGATGATCCTTGCATCCTGGCGCTGTGTCAAAACATGAAAACAAAACATTACTTACTTACACCAGCAGCAATAATATAACTTCACAAGAGCACAGCTTGATGTGGCAGCACAGCATGCAAAAGTTCGTAATGCTTCACAGAGCAGCACGTACTGATGTTCAGGAATGGCTAATTAGCATGGCGCATTAATTTCCTCTATCAAATTGCCTCTATGCTAATGGTATCATGTACAGCTGTGAGCGAGAAGAGGAAGGAGAGGGGGGACAGAGACGACCAACAGCTGAGGTGAATTTTTAATCAAAGCACCTTCAGGTTCTTGACAGCGACAGCCGGGTCGGTGAGGAAACTCTGGCGAACGCTGATTTCGATGCCTGCCTCTTTCACCCTCTGCTCCAGATCGTCCAGAGTCTGCGAGATGAAAGGAAAGGACAGGGGGAGATAGACGTGAAAAAGCGGGGGTGTAGGGCAAGGAGGTTAGAGAGGCAGCAGAACAGAGAGACAGAGACAGGTGACAATTTGAGATCATAAAGAAAGACAAAAGAAAAACAAGCCAAAAAGTGTATATGGGAAATGTGGCTGGACAATGTGGGGATGTATGATTTTAAAAAAAGGCAGCATGGCAGCTAATAGGTTTTTAGACAAAGAACCCCACTAGAAAGAAGAAAAGAAGAATGTGAGAAGGCACAGGAAAGAATGTGCAAGCGGGATCATTAACCTCGATTACAGGAACTAACTCAAGTGTCGTGGTATTGATCGCTGTGCCTGAGAGAGATGTATTGCTTGATCAATATTTCTCACAACCAATATTCCAACAAATTACTTCAAAAACCCTCTAGCAATCGTCAGGAGAGATTGCCTAAAGGTATATCTCACAGCCTGGGAACACAACAGCTCTCATAAACAAACATACAGAGGTAGGCAGGCAATTAAGCAACCCAGACTTTACCAAAAATGAAAATAAAAAAAAAAGTTAAGTGAAAAAAGAAGTGGAAGTCGAAAAAGTAAGAGAAAATACTTAGGCATAAAATTGGAAGTGAAGGAGACTGAAGGTACTGACTGAAGTGAAGACTTCGGTGGTCTGCTGGATGGTGGCGATGCGGGTCCATTTCCACTTTTGGAAGAGCTGGACTCTAGTGGGGTTGTGGAGGGTGGCTGAAGGGTGTGTGCGGAAGAAGGTGGGAAAGCGCTGACGGTTGGACAGGGCTGGTGAGCTGGAGCCATAGGACAGCTGGGAAAAGAAAGAAGAGAAGAGAAAAAAGCATTCACATCCTTTACCTAAGTAAAAGTAGCACTACCAGGCTGTAG
>OMLM01020332.1:99864-125405 GCA_900302695.1 Helostoma temminkii | reverse complement strand
ACTACCAGGCTGTAGAAGCAGTAATACAAGTAAAAGCTCTGTATTCAAATGTATTTCCAATAAAAGCACTCATTTTGCTGAAGGCCCTTTTCAAAGTAATAAATTATTGATGTTTTTTAAATCTTATGCACACATTGATGTTTATGTGTGTAGGCTATAAAACTTACAATATATATTTTTCTCATGATTCAGGAGCTCTCCTTGCCTTATGTAAATCCCTGAATAGCTTTTTCTAATGAACCACATAACTCAAAACACCTGTGTGGGTATGCAGTGACTTTAATCTATAACAATACATCTGATCACATGTTTGGGGTGTAAAAAAATTACTACACCTGTCAGATAAATGTAGTGGAGGATAAGTATAAAAATATATTTAAATACACATATCTAAAATGCACATAGTACTTGAGTAAATGCACTTAGATACTTTCCACCATTAAAAGTCACAAACGCAGCAAAAAGATATAGAAGTTTAGGAGAAAGGAGATAGAGGAAACAGAGAAAATATACTTCTGAAGGTCCTTCCAGGCATCAGTAGTAAACAGACTTCAATCAAAATGTATTCATATCAGGACTCTCTTGTTCCTTCCCTGTACACAGTGTTCTTTGATGGCAACCGGTACAAACAGCAAACAACATAGGAAAGCCAGCAAAAAGACAGAACTAGAGAAACAATTCCTGTTCCTATTTTTTTCATTTCCATCCACACCCCCGCCCTCCCTCCAGTTTATGAGGCATGCCAATAAACTCTGTAATTTCCATGAAAAAATAAAACACTGCATCCAGGATTTCCCATGCTTAAATTGCCACGAAACTGTGACGACATATTCCACAATTACGAACAGAACAAATAAAAAAATGATGTAATTATTGTTTCTACAAAGCCCCAGTGATCATCTGTTTCATTTGGTCCTATATAATTTAAATTCTCAGGCACAATTCCCGCAGAAAGTCCCGTTGTGGTGTAGAGGCAGACTGTTAAGATGTGTGTCCAAAGTAGGGAGTGATGGTGCCAATAGAGTCATGGAGAAGATTGTTCCACTAACAATTAGTTTCACAATAACAACTGGAGCTAAAATACTCAATGGGTCTCTTTTAAAATGAGAAATGTTGGAGCCATAACAGATATATACATCCTAGACTCCTGCCCAGCTCCCATCTCAGCCCTGTTACCTATACAGCCCTGGGATGTTCACCACTGCAAGCATGATGATAGATGTCAAATGTCCTGTGCATTGTGGACTCCCCACAGTAACAAATCCCTGTGGGCACAGGCAGGTAGACGAAGGAATCAATATGAAGAAGGGGAAACTATAAAGGAAGAGACAGGTGTCCTGAGCATGCCAGTAAAAGACTTGAAGAAACCAGCAGTAACTTTAGTCCATGACACATGCTCAATAAAAATAATAAAAGATATAGGCAAATGCAGACAGTCTGTCAGGAATATTGACAGGAAAATATATTTTCTTTCACTATAAGCGTGGCTATATTGTGTATTGTCCTCTATTAGATGTCAAACTATTTAACTAAATGTCTGGACACTTCGACCTGTTGGTATCCACTAGGTAGCAATAGTCCAGTGAAGCATCTCATGGTGGCAAAATGCAATAAGATAAGATATTTCACTCTGGGCCAAAGCGTTTAACTGACTAACTCTTGAACATTGCTATGCCCAGAGATTCGCACTGGCATGGATCAACATATATAGTCAAATTGTGTAGTGACATCCTTTCCCTTTTCCAGTTTACATTCAGTCTACCGTAGAAAGAGCAATAGTAATACTGTGCATCATGATGTCTGTAGCCTGACTTAAAAATGTATGCTTCATGCTGTGATAACCTCAGAAATGACTTACTATGGAATGAAAAAAATACTTCCTATGACATTTTAAGAATTAATACGCCTCATTTGCTAACAATCCCACAATGCAATGTGCTGCATTTTTTACACATAGAAATTAGTCATACAAAATATTATTTCACTAGGTCACTGATTTCAGTTAACTGACTATTAAAAAAATGGAGACTGAATGAGTATGCTTTTGCTCAAGGTCTGCATTTGACCTGTTATTGCAAAATTATATCCATCCATCATCCATTTTCTGAGCCACTTAGTCCCCTTCGGGGTCGCGGGCATGTTGGAGCCTATCCCAGTTATCATCAGGCGAAAGGCGGGGTACACACTGGACAGGTCGCCAATCCATTGAAGGGCCACATATAGACAAGGACTGCAAAATATATTTCTTTTGTAAGTTTTCACTGCTGTGAGAACCACAAATTAAGTTCTCTTCAATTCAGTCGTAGACCGACGACAATATCTGAAACCCTGGGCAACCAACAAAAAAAAGGAACATCACTACAAACCTCTATAACGAAACAAGAGTTTTATACTTTGTCCACGCTACTGTAGTTTTCATGTTTATCACTGTGTCAACTAAAATGTAATATTTTAAATGAGGTCACAACCTGAAATCATCAACCCTTGGAGTTCTAAGCTTTTTTTCATTGCAACACTTAAATAAAGCTTTGCACAAAAACAGTGACAAAGCTAGAACACAGCAATGGAGCTTCTGTGGCAGAAATAGACCTGTAGCACTCTGTAACAGACAGACGAAGTTCCACACTGAATCTCCCCAAAAAACACAAACAATATCTCTTGATTCTTTGTTTGTCAGTCCTCCTGCTGCCTTGTAGTAGAGGATCAATGCCCATCTATGGCTTACAGTGTTTTTAGAAAAGGAGATGGGGGATCAAATTATCACTGTGCCAAGAGGAGCCGATCGGGAGCCCCTCCTTGATCAGCGTCCAGAAATGGAGGTTGCTTTTGTCTCCCTGGCACTGTGATGAGCCTGCTTGACGTGCAAGGAGGCTCCTGTAGGCAGAATGCATACAGAAATAATTGAGTGTGGCAGTTAGGAGGTTGTGCCAGTGGTGGCGTGTAGTAAAGAGAGACAGATCCCTTTGTGTGTGGGGAGAATCGACTGCTTGAGCTGAGGGAGCAAGGCGGAAATGAAGAGTGGGAGAGATATACAGCAGAGATAGATAGGAGCAAGAAAGGAAGGAAGGAAGGGAAAAAGTGGCTGAAATAGAGCAGACCAGCTTCAGGCACTGACAACAAGCAAGAAGAAAAGAGGAAGGCAAAGTCAAAAAGTGGAAAAGAGTTTTTAACGATGAGGAGAGAAAGGGTAACGAAGAAAGAAAGACAAAAAACAAGAAAGAGGGGCAGATGCCAACCACTAGAACTGATTGTTCTCGGTGACTAATCTCCAGATGAAACTTCAATTATAGGACAAAGCTAATAAACAGAGTGAGTGACAGAGAGGCGGCTCAAGAGAAGACAAGAGAATGAGATGAACAAAACAAACTGACTGATGAAGGCATAAAAAGCTAAAATATTTTTAAAAAAATAAGCGCAACAGAAGACAGCTTCAGATCTCTAGTTTCTTTAGAGATGTGGGTTGTGTTTATAGTTGTAATAAATCTATTATGCAGTGTGTGAGGACCAACAATTTGTTTTGTCCCACTGTATAGTGCTGCTGTCAGAGCAGTATTGTGAAACTGCATTGTGAATTAATGAAGGTGCATCGTGAAGTATTTTAAAATCAATAAAACACTATAACATTGATTTTAGTGTAATTACCACGACTACAACTGTAAAAGTCATCATTTAGATTAATGACAGCTTCAAGCAGCATCAGCAATATTTTTTATATAACACAGAAACAATACTCCTAGTATTGGATTATGTTGTCAGTGTCAAGGTTTTTGATCAGCTTGTATCTCGTGTTAATTCTAACTAGAAAAACAAATCTACCTGTATTTGTTAAATTGTCATTGAGAGTTTTTATTTACAATGGATCCAAAATTTACAGACAACTATGACTAGATCACTTTACATATGCTCTACTTGCAAAGAAATTGTTTTCAATGATTTCTGAAGAGATAACAACTGCAAAATGTCCTGGAAATGTGTAAGACACCCACCACAATAAGGTTCCACATGCGAGCAGCCTCGGCCACCAGTGTGGAGACACCGCTGCAGCCAGGCATCAGGACAATCTTGATTGGTTCAGTGTACAGAAGGTCATAGAGCAACTTGGTGGCTTCTCCTGGGTCACACTGGAAAGACAAAATGAGACAGTGTTTAATGGATTGTTAGGTGAACAAATGGACAGGAAATAAAAGGAAAAAAAAATTAAGTGAGTGACAGAGAAAAAGGAGACAAACACTGAAAGGCAGAACATAGGAAAGATAAAAAACAGATTCATGAGGAAAAGGAAAAACAAATAAGCAACGGAGTGTGGGAAATGGACTATAAACAGAAACAGAAAACAAAAGAGAGTAGATAATGTAAGGAGAAATGACACAGAAGTAGCAGGGAGCAATGAAACGGCAAATGTTGAGAAAAACAAGTAGGAGAAAAGAAAGGACAAATAAGAGAAATGGGAAGAACAAAACAGACAAGGTCAGGATAAAATGGCACAAAAGTAGCAGGGAGCAACAAACAAGCAGATGCAAATGTGAAGAGAAAAGACAAGTTGTAGGAAGACGAGGAAAAAATATATTATCTTCACAGAGTTCACATCCACAGACCCAGCATGTATTATCAAAACATAACACACTGTCCTCAGATTAAGACACAAAAACAGAAAGACAGGCACAAACCAAACAAAAGTGAGCCCTGAGACCACAATGGCAGCCATCACAAGTCATTACAGTCCTCCAATAAAGTCATTTACAGCATGTCTAGGTGGCCACAGTGTGGCTGAAATGATCCATCACTGCTCTGTCAGTCAGATTACCAACGGACCGTCACTGCTGCACTGCTCATCAGAGTCGCAGATAAACTGGCCTGACACATCTAATGATTCAGCATGGAAGAGAAAATATGGCTTGCAAACACAAATACACACATCCACTTTGAAAAAAAAAAAAAGCAGACACACCATGAGTGCAAACAGTCGTACTGAAGCAGAAGATGGCAGTGACCAAAGATGGCTCCTAATTGGGATGTTTGTCTCAACGGCTGAATTGTCTCTTTGAGGCAGCGCTGTGATTTTTCTGAAGAGGTAATCACCACTCAAGACCCGGGAATATGTGGAGTAGCTGTGCTTTTTATTGACTGATGTGTTTTCCATTAACTCTAGATTGGTTGGAATTATAGTGGTGTCATGTCATTGCAGAAATAGGCAGAACGTTTACATAACTTAGATACAGTAATTGTATCTGAATCCTGCTGAAGCCTGGCTCTGACTGCTGATTTTCTCACAAATAGTCCTATCAGCCAGCCAGCATGGTATCTCTGTAAAGTCTAGCAGTCCAACATTAAATCTGTGGGTGTTAAAGGGTAACAATCACCTTTCAAGCCAAAGGCGGGGGGGAATATTTGACATTAAAAACATATAAGTGGACCTTTACATTGGGTTTAACATTTAGCCATGATGGTTTCTGCTTGAACGCCACAACAAGTAGCAGAGGAAGCATATGAAACAGAAGCGAAAACAACAAAATACATTTGTACATAAATCAGATTATTTGTCATGAAAATATTGTCCTAAGATAATTGTATTTTTGTTTTGATTTGTGCTACACACACACACACACACACACATACCAGTGAAATGTCAGTATGTATCCTTAAAAGCAAGTATTGCATCTGGGCTCCGGAAGTTTGTGTCAAACAGTCTAACAATGCTTCTTTGTGATTGATGCAGAGAAATGTAAAAGATTACCCCACTAACAGCTGGGCTCTGTTGAGATTTGAACTCAATATCTCGTCTTGCAAAACAGAAACTTTCAAACACAAACCAACTACTTAATGATTCTTACTAGGTGAGGGAAGGTGCAAGAGGGGAGCTTATTAAGGCACTGCTGGGAGTTGAATCCAGGATCTTTTGATTACTAGACAGACACTTTAACCTACTAAGCCACAACACCCGCTTACACGTTAACTTTGTGTCTTCTTCCTCTCTGTCTCCCTTTCTCTGTACCTTTCTGCAGAGACCTTGAATCTCATAGCTGTATGTTTCAAGTGTAGAGTTAAGGTCCCTCATCTGTTCTCTCTCCACTTTCCACTCACCCCAACCAGTAGAGGCAGATAGCCACCCACCCTGGGCCTGAGTCTGCTGGAGGTTTCTTCTATTGTTCTTCTACACTGTCTCCTAATACTTGCTCAGAGAGGCTTTGTTGGGTTTTCTATACAATTTAAGGTCATAGCTTTTTAATGTAAAGTGCATTGATATGGATAAACTGAATTAAACTGAATTAATTGAAATTAACTAATTAAAGTTTTGGAACACTTATCTGTAAAACTGCTCATTAAGTCTGTTGCTTTGCACTGCTGACTGTCCTCTATTCACTGGCTTAATTTAATTAGTATTGACTGGAAAAGCAGCTTCACAATATTGATGTCATACAGGAATAGGCAACCTTGTGCAGCGGAGGGCTGAGAGGATACAGATCTTCCTTCCCCTCAATCACTACACCAGCTAGTTTCACAGATCACTTTGTCACCTCTGGTGTTTCTGGATGATATCAGCTGCTGCAGTTTTCAGCTGGTTATAAAGCTGCAGCCTGATTCCTCATAAAACTGCTGCATTGTCTTTGAATGAGAGAGATGCAGATTGAAGCCCAAATCCTGGTCTTTCCCAATGGTTGTTTGTATTCTCTGTCACTGAGAGAAGCTTGTGTTTTAACTTTTCTCTGATGAGCAGTAATTCATTGTCTATGCCTACACACACATACGCCCCTGCAAGCATGTCTAACATTGTTTCTATAGTATGTGTGTAATTTGTGGTGTTTGTTTTTATTATGAGATGATAGTAATGATAGCAACTAAGCTTATGTTGCACGGCAGTGCATCTAGCATGTGCAGTCTATCTTAGTTCTGACAGCTCTGCCGTTTTTTTAAATGAGAACTGGCGCTTGGGCACTGCACTGCCACCTAGTGGTTAGAGGCTGTATCAACAGCAAAAAACACAAAATGAAAATAAGATGTCGATGTATCACAGAAATATTAAGACTAGAACAGCTTAGACACTATATATCTGATCCCATATAAACCTAATTCCTTAGAAAATGTAATAGTTATTGCAGCTTTAAGTATGAGGCAGCTTTAAGCAGGGGCTTAAACTTATATGAACAATTGACTGACAAGAAGTTAATGGACCAGGTGCAGTCCATTACTTCGTTACTTCAAGACAAATCAGATTAAAGGTCTGGAGTGTCATGTGATGAGTTGGCAGGTACACGTATGAGTGTCAGATTCTACAGTCAAAAATACCTTCATGAGTGTAAATACAGAGGGTTTACAAAAAGGTGCAAGCCACTGGTAATAGTCAAGAACAGGAACGCCAGATTAGACTTTGCCAGAAAACCTCAGAAGAAGGCCTCCGATTTCCTGGAATCTGATTCTTTGGACTGATAAAACTAAGATTAACTTGTACCAGAATGACGGGAAGAGAAAAATAGGGCAAAGGAAAGGAACAGCTCATGATTCATGTGTCAAGCATGTGGAGGCAGTGTTATGGCTTGGGCATGTGCGGTGCAGTGAAAACATATTTGCCACGTTCCTGATTTTTTTATGATTTTGCATATGATTCAGATCATCAAATAAATTTTAGTTTTACACAAAGATAACACAAGTTATGCTGTTTTTAAATAATGATTTAATTTACTAAGGGAAAAAGTTGCTTACAAACCCCAAGGTTGTGGGCTTGATTCCCAAAGTGTACCCTTCTCCTGGCCACGTGTCAAAGTATCCTGTACCTCTGACCCTTGGTGCCTCAAAGGGGCAGCCTATCCACAAAGAATTTCCCCAAGGGGATTGATTAAGTATCAATTATTATTATTCCTAAATGAAAATCATATCAACAGTCAACCTATTTGGTGGTAGTATGACTGGGGTTGCTTTGTGGCTTCAGGACCTGAACCACTTGCCATAATTTATGGAACCATCAGTTTGGCACTCTACCACAAAAACCTAAAGGAGAATGTCTACCTCTGACCAAAAATTAAGGTTTTGGAGTGGCCTAGTCAAAGTCTGAAATTAAATATGATTAAGATGCTGTGGCATTACCTTATACAGGCTTGAAACCCTTCCAATATGGCTGAATTAAAAACATTCTGCAAGGAAGACTGGGCCAAAATTCCTCCACAGCAATGTGAAAGTCTTATTGCCAGGTATTCCAAACGCTTGATTGGAGTTGTTGCAGCTTAGTGTGGCACAACCAGTTATTAGGTTTAGAGGGCAATTCCTTTTTCACAAAGGGGTTGGCAGGTTTGGGCAGCTTTTTTCCCTTAATTAATGAAATCATCATTTAAAAACTGAATTTTGTATTGTCAAATACTTTTTCACAGCACTGTATAGCTGCATATTGAACAAGCTTATCAGTGTTTATTGATGATGTGACTGCTGACAGAAGTGGCGTACTGTACTCTCTCCTCATTGATAAGACAGCACATCACAGTGCAGATGCATGATCACCCTAAACATATTGTGAAAGCAATTCAAGACTTTTTGAAGGCAAAGAAATGGAATATTCTTCAATGGCTAACCAGGTCACCTTATCTTAACTCAGTAGAGCAACTTTTTGGTTACTGAGGATAAAACTAAAGGCAGAAAGACCTGCAAACAAGATGGCCACAAAGAAGGCCTGGCATCTCCAGGGAAGAAAGTCAGAATTTGGTCTATGGGCTCCAAACTTCAGACCTTCATCAACTGCAAAGGATTTTCATCCAAATATTTAAAATTATGGTTATATTTATAATTATGTTAATCCTCTATGAAAAGATACTAATGGATGTAAATGCTCAAAAATGCCATATTTTTGTGAAACATCTTGATAGTGTTATTTCAAATCCATAAAGGCATATCAAGGCAAAATCATAATATTATACATAATACCCAACTGTATTTTGGATTGGAATATGTAGAATATATGTAGAATGTTTAAATATAGTTACAGTAGCAGATCTAGCTGCAGCATTAATAAAACGACACTTAAATCTCCACATTTGCTGGGAAACCATAATGATGTTTTTGGGGGTTTTTTTTGTTTTGTTTTGTTTTTGTTTTTTTTTGTTTGTTTTTTTTTTGCTTTGTTGGGTAGAAAATTAGTACAAAATCCCTAGTGCACATAAATAGTCTTAAAAACTTAAAGCTTCAATCAATCAAGTATAAAAAAATATTCTTTTAGATTTTTTTTTCAAATAATACATTCACTTGTTTTATCCATACCAGTAATTTTTTCCATGCAGTAAGAGATTCAAAAATGTGCAACTAAAACTGCTTTATGAAATGGTAAAGTGAACATCCTTTGAAAAATCTTCAAAATGGCTCAATCATCAATCCCAGCTTTTTTGGATATTTGAATTTAGCATGTGAAATATGCAGGATTGTGGAACACTGTGCTAAAATAAAGCTTACAGTACATTCTGATATTAAAACTCTTCATCATTCATGTAAGAGCAAACAGAAAGGAAAAGCAACAGCGTGGACTTGACTTTGGTCTTATTTAATCTCTATTCCACAGTAAAGTTGAAATATGAAAAAGGCAACAGCCTGTACATGTATAAAATGAAGGAAACTATTTTTGAATACAATTGAAAAACAGCATTCCACCGAGTAGTTACACCTTTCCATCAATGAACTGTTTCTTTGTGTGTAACATTGAAACCTTGGGCAAAAAGAAAAAAATGAGGCCATAGTGCATTGAAAGGTGAAAATGCACACATTCCCCTTATGAAAAAAAAATAGTAGGAAAACAGGGGTGTTGGCAGGTATGCAATAAAGCCTGAGGAATCTCTGCTATTCTTGGAGGTCTGTCTTCTACAACCCTCTGGGGTCATCACCATTTCCACTTTCATTTCTAGCCTTCCTTGCCTCATGAGAGCATCTGGATTGACGGTCCTGATGCCATTCATGTACGCATTCACACACACACACACACACACACACACACACACACACACAGATTAGTGTGTGTACACAGCCATAAAAATAAACCCGTATTTCTACACACATATGACATAGCGCCAGCACCTCTGTCGCTGTCCTTGGTGCTGAAATTCCCCGAACCAATATTGGTGTTGCTGTTAACATGTTGATGTAGACTGTCCGATCAGTCAAACCCAGCCTGCAGGAACAGTTGAAAGAAACTGAAGGTTCCTGCAGGCTAGGAAGAACAGGGGAACTTAGTGTCTCAACATACTACTCTCTGTAATTACACTCCAGATTGAATAATATAAAAAGAGTGTGAAGAAGGGATAAAATAAGAGCCTGGGGACAGCGTATGTATTGAATCTCAAAGCTTGCGCAGCTACACCCTAATTTCCTCATAATTATGTCTGGCTCCCCACTCCAGGCTTATAGACCAGTAATGAATACTGGTTATGCCACAATGGATGGGAAAGTGTTATGGTTGCCAATTAAAATAAAGGTGTGGAAAGTGAGGGAGGCACCTTGTTTCACCATTTCTCTCCATCTCCACTGTCTCACTCCATCACGGTTAATAATTGATCAAAGTTTGCAGTCTCGGCTTTGATATATCCATGGCAACGGAGAGTGTGTGTGTCTGCACGTACTGTGTGTGTGTGTGTGTGTGTGTATGCCTGTGCGTGTATGTCCGTGTGTGTGTAAATCTCAGAAGGCTGTAAATAGTCTGATGCTGTCACCAGAATAGCCAGAGAAACAAGCCGTTCTGCTACCACAGGGTATCTGCATCCATTAAAAAGGACAGGCTGGGATTAAGTGTTGAGCCTCATGAATACTGTATGATGTTGAACACGCTGAGGACATCGCTTGATACTCCCAACCCTAATGGTCACAAACTGATGTATGTGTGCAAGTGTGTTAAGACACCTGTTTACCAAAATCACGTCAAACTTCAATGCAAGACCTGTTTTCAGTCCTGCTCTTGAACACAACAGAACCTCCTCATCATTATCCCAAATTCAGATCAAGAGAGAGCGCTGAATAATTGCACTTCTCCAGCCTTGATCTTGAGATGCAAGCAAACAAAGGGCTAGATGTGCCCTCATCTTAATCTCACAGTTAAACAAAGAGATGTGCTCACAAGGTGATCTGCGCCCTGACCAAACAAATTATAACAACTGGATATAAACGGAGCTGATTAATCCCTTTTCGTATAATTGCTTTTCTGCTTTGTCAGAGGGAAAGATGCTAATTGCAATTCTTGTCAGGTAAAAAATGTTTTCATTCAGAAGGTAAAACCCTCACTCCAAACAAATTGCAACCAGAGCATGAGTAATAAATTGCCTGCCTGACTTAACTGAAGGAATTAACTAGTGTCACTCAGACAATGTTATACCAGTGTCTTTGAGCCGCTCTGTTCAAAGGATCTGCATCTATTTCTCAAGCCGGGGGCACCAGCGACTCCTGAAGCACAAGGGGTGATGTTTTTTAAATCCCTATGAAATCTGTTCATGCAATTGCTTTGTCTTTATGTATATTGCAGCTACATCTGCAGATGCCTGCTTCCCTACACTTGTAATCAGAGGATGCAAACGCACACAGAGACACACATATCTGATAGCATTTGATAGCAAAGAACATGGTGCATGTACAAAAGAAAGTGAATAGGCATGGGCTGTACTATCAACTCAGCATACATCCGGCGTATGAATTTGCACACATATTTTCACAGACCCTTATTTGTTTCTGTGGTTTGCTTCAAGAGTAACTGTGTTGCCATGCCAACTCTCCATCTCTCTCAAACACATACACATACACTCCTTCTCTCTCCCTGCTATTCTATTTAACAGGATTCCAATGCAGAGCCTTGTACACCAATCAGAATAAAGCTCGTAGAAAATTTCTAACCATTCCCAGTACAGTTAACTGTTTGGTGGCACTGTCACTCTCTAGGCAACTGTCCTGCAGCATGATTGATAACAACCCTCAAGAGAGGAGACATAACGGGATATCTTGTAATGGTTTCATGTGTCTCCACTCATCTTTCTCTTGGGAAAATGGCTCCTTTTTTTGGGATGAAATGTCAAAATAACAGTTATGATGTGGAGCAACGTGGCACAAACAGAACACTTAATAAATAAGATAAATAATGTGCTTTTTGATTAAAGTCTATGTGAGTATAGTGGGTGGTAAACTGGGGAAGTGAGGGGAAATTAAACCAGTCGGGGGCGGATATTGAATTTATGGTGGTTGATAATGCTGACATTTTAAAATACCACCAAGATTAATGATTGATGAGCAACAGGCAGGAGGTGTGTTTGTTCATTTAGCACAAATCAGCACTGTATACATGGTGTGGCAGCCCCCTTTGTTAAGCAGAGTGAGGACTTGACGGACATCATCGAGATAACATTTTATGAAAGCTCCTCTTTTAGACTTATGGTCTGGAAAGAGACAGGTGCTATAAAAGGCAGCTTGTCCTGTAGTTTTAGCTGAGTACATTTTCATATACCTGCCATGACTCTTGAGAAAACCTGGGTGGAAAAAAGTAAGCTCCATAAATGTGATTTGATTTCAGGAGGAAACTACTAAATTAAACACAACAGTGAAGATAAATGATGTACGGCACACAAAGTGGCACAACAGAGTTAAGTTACTCCTCACGTTAATTTGAGAGGCAGATAATGAGATCCCTCACCGGCTGACACCACACATCACTTAAGCGCGCACCTCCTCTGACTCTCCTCCACATGCACTCACCATGCTGTCGTAGTGGATGAGCTCCAACTCGTAGTCGGGCAGGATGTCGCTCCTGTTGTTCACAAGGTCCAGGGCCATCTGAGCGGAGGGCATACACGCCTGTCCGCCCGGCCATCCTCCGCTCATGGGGAACAGCGCTCCGATGTACAGCTTCTTCTTGCCTGCGGACGGCCGTGGCCAGAGAAGGAGAAGAATGATGAGAGATGCCCGGAGGACCACCGCATGCCCGCGGACTGCGTGAGAAGGACTTCTGCTCTTTACCAGCATGATCAAGGTGAGCTACAGCAGAGGAAGTTGGCACCGGTGCTGCAGCGCAGTCAGATCGGGCAAAGGCTACGTTATGTGCGAGTTTTTCCAACTAAAATGTAGGTGAATTCAACACGTGTCTGGTTCCGTGAACAAAACACGCTTTGATTCGATGCTGCGCTTTGCAGATACTGTGTAAGGCAACTGTTTACTTTTAATTGTATGTGTTTAGCGAATCGACTAAATAATTTAGTCGCCGTATAATTCAGCATAATGCGTGGTTAATTATGTATGGCATGCCGAATGTTTTCGGGACAAAGTCAAACACAGTTCAGTTAGCGTCATGTGATCGAGACGCACAGTCGAGTTTCAAACGAACCTCAGCCCTGCATGAACCTAATTTCTACGCATTTGCACACGTTTGTTGCTAAATTAAACGCATCGCTTGTAATCGGTCGTAAAATTTGGACGGCGCGTCCGTTACTCGCGACTTTTACGCAAAAAAGGGCGCGCTTGCCACTGAAGCTCGCGCAGAAATACGCCAACCAGGTCAAGTGTGCGTTTGGACTTAGAAAAAAAAAACGAAGCGTAAACTGGGAGCTAGAGCACCGGAAATAGCAGGCTACATCTCTCCTTTTAACGCCGCCGTAGCCCGTTCAGATGAAATGATTTGCAGCGGAAAAGCAGGCGCGCTGGAGCTCTGCGTCTGATCCACTGCAGCACCGGCTGGCTGTGTGTGTGTGTGTGTGTTTGTGTGTGAGTTAGAGAGAGAGATAAAGAGAGAGAGAGAGCCAGGACAAGTCTGAAATGTATGCCGCGGGAGAGGGAGAGGAACAGCGGGACGAGTAGTTCGGAGGGGGCTCAGGGCTAAATCTCCTCAAGAGTTACACGCTGAGATTGACTTTTTGTACGTACATTCCTCAAGAGTCCTCATTTTATGACGTTTAAGTTATTGTATTTGGCTTCATAATTCCAATCACTGTTGCACACTCTTGGCTCTAATATATAGTTCATTTCTGATCACCAGCAAACCTGGGCTGACATATGAATATGAAATATGAAATAAGAGAAGTCTGATTCACTGCATTCAACAACAAGTCACAAAAACATGTTCGTTTTCAATTAATAGTGGCTCAGAATGAATTTACAACATAAATCTGAATTCCGATTAAACGAATAAGGTCAAATACTGTTACAGTTTAATTTAATCTAAAAGTTGCTTAACAGTAATTTTCAATTATTTAGATCTACATGTGCCAAGTGTATCTAGGGTTGCAACTATTTTAAAAATCATGAGAACTGATCAATCCATCCTTCAAATAATCTATTAATGATTTAGTAAAATGTATTTTCAACAATCCCAAGTTTGCTTTTACCTAAGCAAACACCCAACACTGCTTTTCCCACATTTCATTGTGTTATTTTGTAATTTTATTTTGAAATAGAAAATGCATGTTTTCAGAGGTTTTTGTGCATTTATCAAAAAAATCAAAAGTTGAAATCTCTCATTTACATGCAGTAAGTACTCAGGCCCATAATTCTGTTCTGTGTGGAAGCTCCTGGCAGCAAGTGAAGCTTTGAGTCTTCTTGGATAAGACTCTACAAGCTTCTCACAACTGGATTTGGCAGTTCATTCCATTCTTCCTGACAGATCCTCTCAAGCTCCATCACAGTGAATAGGAGAGTGTTTGAGAAGAACTGCCATCTTCAGGACTCACACATGCTCTAGCGGTTTAAGTCTGGGCACTTCCTTCACTTCTGACCCACCATGGATCATTGTAGGCATTAGCCTTCTGACAAGTAGTGCCACGAAGGCCTGTTTGATTGAGTGCTGCTGAGATGTTTGTACACATTTTACAAATCTCTGCAGAAGACTTCTGAAGCTCTGATAGAGTTACTGTTGAACCTGGTCTTGTCTGGTTACTCTGTTTCGCTGATTGACTCAACAAAGAGTCCTGGTAGTTTCACACTTATTACATTTCACCACCATTAAGAAACTGGCTCTATGCCCTGGTTATGCCTCACCAGAAACTATTTTGTGGAGGTCTACAAAGAGTTCCTTGGACTTCACAGCTTATTGGTTTCTGTCCTGGGATATAGTGTGAATTGTGGAACCCCATATAAATAGATGGGTGTGTTTCTAAACTGTGTGCAATGAATTCATTTTGTTTGTTTCTGACACTTTTGGAATTTTGCCTCAGGCCATCTTTGGTTATAAGATCGTGACAATGGGCAAAGTTTAACATCTCCCGCGGTGTGATGTAATATCAACAAAGATATAGCCACATTTAGTGATCACAGTCTATACCTGCTTTAAGGCACCTATCCCTCTATCCCAATGACTGGCCAGTTTGTGGAAGTCTTCCAGGGCCAAGCTATGCCTATTTGGTACAGCTCCAACCTTCACCACTAAATATACAAACATGTTAGCAGTACGAAGCAGTGAATTAAGTCAAATACTAAAATTCAAATGTCTCACAATGGCAGAGCTAACATGATGTTTAACATTCACTGTGTTCAGCATATTTAGTTTGTCAGCATTCTTTGTTAGCATTAACCCACTAGGTAACATAGGCTGATGGAATGTCATAATTGCCATAAACTGACTTTGCACACAACTGAATTTGAAGCTAATAATAATAATCACAAATATTTTTATCTTTGAAGTGATAGGCTACATGAATGTCTGCACCAAATCCACGTCGATCAATCCAATGACTTTTGACACATTTCACTAAAAAACACAACTATGAACTGTCTGTACAAAATTTCATGTCAGTCCATTTAATAGTTGTACATATATTTAGTTCTGGACCACATCAAACAAATAACCAAGATTTCCATGGATAGTATGTGTATATAGTATATGTAATGTTTATAGTTTATATATAGTAATGTTTGAATTTCAATCAAATTCAACCTAAATGCCTTGATGTTGTTCGAATCAGTAACTCCATGCTTGCAACTCTGCTCTGTAACCACCCCTGCTAATTCACCGACCATTTCATCTCTACCGCCTCTCCACAGCCAAGTCTATAAAATTATACAGAAATTGCTTTGAAAATATCAGCAAAAAAAGAAAAATGTGGCAGGCAATATCAATCACAGCTGATTTTATTTGCCTTCAACTCTATCTGAGCATAGACACTGATGTAGTCAGTGTGGGGAGAGAGAGGCTGGACTCTCTGCACACATGCTGTTTGAACCCTCTGTCCACAGCACAGTCACCGTATGTATGTCAGATAAACACACACACACACACACACACACACACACACACCTTGCTACTCATAACAATGCAAATACATAAATACATGCCTACATAGAATCAGGTCGTAAAGAGTTTTAAGGTTAACGACTTGATGACATTACTTTTTGCCATTTCAGTATAACTATTATTCCATTATATTCAGATGTTTTTTCCAGTTCTTGTGCAAGTGGTCTAATGGCAATAAAATGTACGTGTTAGAGTCCCCCTTTGAAAATTTACTTATTGCAGCAATAGAGAAGTAGATAATTATTCCTCCAGTCTAAATTAAAAAATCCTTTGTAGCTAGGCAGTGAAATTTTACTATTGCATAACTCTGGTTCATTACCCAAATCTCATTATCTGAATATCTCCATGTAGCGAGAAGCTATTCAGATCCAGCTGCTAACAAGCCCTCACAGGCTGAGGTGAGTGTAGTGATCATCTGCTGGCATTTGCCTTCCTCTTCCACCTCGTCATCCTCTCTCCCATCCCATGACCCATCCAACGCACATCAATTATTCAGCCATGAACTTTATACACAGCTTCACTTCATAAGCTTGCAACCAACACAAGCAAGAAGCACCAGCATTAGACAGTGCAGTGTTATCAACCCCCATGGTGGCAAGTGCACATTCAGAGAAGAAATTAGCTGTGGCGCAGCCTGAAAAACATGCATTTGATACATAAACGCGATAGCATGTTGCTGAGCCACTTTAATGAGAGCCTTGTACTGTAAATTTGTATGCATGCAGTTTGAACACTGGGCATCCTTCAGGATAATTGCCTCTTTTCCTCCTTGCAGATGTGTTAAACAGGGAAAATACAGCTTTGATGGTTCCCTTTTAAATACAATAGTCAGATTACATTGTCCTTTGCCTGCAAAGTACGTTTCATTTTACAAAGGGAGAAATCAAAATCCTTGTAGAAATGCTCTGACAAAATGTATTGTGTAAAATCAGTCACATTGCTGCAAGTCCCATGACACTGATATTTTGTAAACGCAAGGTTTTTCCAATATGCTGACAGTTCAAGTCAGTACAAATCCTGTTTATTCACACTGTGGTCAAAGAGCATGTTTGTTTAGCTTGGCTTTTGGTGCCAGATGAGCAGGGTGAAAACTATATTGAAGGGCCAAAAATATTCAGCAGATATTAATATGATAAGGATTTACAGTGGGAGTAGAAATGTTGTCCAGCATGGTAGAAAAATGCAGTTCATCATGCAGTGAAAAACACTAACTTAGATACAATATCATCATTATGTAATTTGTCCTGTAGCCACACTCTACACACTACCTTGTTTCCAATACTCTGCAGCATCTCAGTTATTAGAGCAATAGATCTGAGTATAAAATAATTCAGTAGGCTGACTGTTGACTGTAAACATGTAATGCTACAAGGGCATGCCTTTGTACACTAGGTACACAATTGTATGAGTTCTCAATTTTATGAATATTATTAGGACAAATTAAATAACTACAGTTATATCACCATCAGTAATGTTTGAATGCTTTAAAAATGCAATATGTGTCAAATCACAGGAAATGTACATTGTTCTTATTTTCTTTCCTTCTCTCAGCTTTATCTAAAACTAAGTTTTATTTGTATGTTATGACATATAAATGCTGTACAGATTCTACATAAAACAGGTTTATAGGACAGCTAAATATATAATATATAAGTTTTTTTTAAGGATAATGGTGGTAATTTTCAACAAATCCAATGAAAGTAGTAAACAAGTACATTACTATTAAAACCTAAGAGCTTTTATGTTACTGTCTGCATGGGTACTGTAGCCATCTATTGCTGTTGTAAATACTGCAAAGTTCAACAAATGATTGAAATAAAGAGTGAGTAAGATAGCAGTAAACAGGTATTTTTTCTTTTTCTCTTTATAAATTTATTAGAGAGATTTATGTCTTCAGTACCTACAAAAGGGCACTATGTACAAAAGATTGGGTAGAAAGTTGCAAGGTCAGGGATGCCAACATTGGACTTGGAAAGAAAGACAAGAAAAATTTAAAAGTCTGAAAATATAATAATCTGATAAATAAATACATTGTTAGTATCTAAAATATACAATCTGTTAAATGCATTTGAAATTGCTGCAGAGTTTGGATAAAAGCTTGTTTATATTCAGTGTGCCCCTGTGGTTTTGTTTTACTGTGCTTGGAGAAAACACAGAAACTGCAGGTGAGATCCTACTGCATAGATGTGCACATAAAAACACACACAGAGGGTAGAACAGACACAGACAGGAGCAGGGTATTAACCTTTCTCCTGCTGAGGAGGCAGTAAGTGGGTGGTGATGGCACATTGAGTGGAGAGAGAGCAGAGCCAGAAGGAGGTCAAGATTGAGACAGTAGATGGAATTTTCTATTTGTGGAAACAGTGTTCTCGGCTGGTTGTTAATTATGTGTTTGTCAAGTTTGTCTGTGACATTTAGAAAGTTTTTTACCAGCAACTTATGGGAATACTTGCATAAAACTGTATATCGAGTTCATCCCTGCATATCATGCACATACAGGTGAAAATGTGTATAAATTAAACAGTTTGTGAATGTGCGAACAGGGGTCTTTGGCTTATGTCTAATTAGAGCATCTATGCAGTGTTGTGAGGCTTCCGAGTGTTGTAGCAAGTGTATGATTCAATATCTGACATAATGTGGTGACATATCTGTGTAAGAGACTGAGCCATCCTGCAACAGTAACAAATATATTTATCATCCTCGCCAGGGATCAGATAAAATGGCTATACTAGTCGATGTTTTGACCCTTTATTTTTTCAGGGAAGGCTGACTAAGCACATTAGTTCATTTTCAGAAATGACCCGCTGCTAACTCATACACTTTTACTCTCACAAAAATAGAAATACACAGTTAAAGTAGCACTATCTGTAGTGCTTGCATATATGAACAGAATATTACATAGCTGATTATGTTTATGCCTGCATGGTAGAAAAACGATAAGATACTCTTATGCTTTGCTTTTACAATTAGGCAGGAACAAACTAATAAGAAGACAATTATCTTTAAACCTTTCAAATTAAAATTAACTAAAAACACAAGTGGTTGGGATGAGTTGAGTTGGAAATGCTAGTTCTTTAATGGTGCTTAGGAGATTTAATAGTCTTAATCTCCTCTCTCAGTGCTTTGATTCATAAAAGAAGGATTTGCTCCATAGTCAGAGGTACAAAAGTAATGTTCCATATGTAATGAGCTGGTAAGGAACTGGGAAAATGCTGTCAGCTCTGTAATAAGTTCTTTCTGATATAAGATATGAAAAATTGTTTTCCTTAAGTTTACAGTTTAATTAACAGCAGTACAGCAGTAACATATTTAATTGGACAAGTTTCTTTTCCCCTAGAAGTCATATTTTCCCAGCTGGTTTGGGGATTAAAGCTGACAGCTGGAAGACAACCTCTTGTCGGTGCTTTGGCCAGTGTGGCCTCAAATGAAGACATGCCTGGATTTGGCTGTTTTTTCTCAAAGACCACCACTGCCCTCTTGTGGTGACAATACACACATAAATAATAGGAAGTGTTGCAAGTCAAAGCTCAAAGATCTGCCTGTCCAGCTACATTCAGGTACATTAAAATTAGCTATAGAAACAGTACGTTTTACTCAGCTGTATGAAGACAAAGACAGATTGTTACATGATCTAGGTAAGACAGAAATTGAAGTCCAGTTCATGCCTGATGTAAGATCTACATGTTTTGGTAAAATGTGCTCAATTTCTGATATTAATGGATGGAAAGCAATGTTTAAAGACAAAGACCCTTGTTGTTTTGCAATGTATGTAACATGTAAAAAGTTAACGTCTGAGAAATGTTACACTCGATTAGCTGTGTTTAATGTGGGTTGGGCATTTGTATGTGCTATATGCCCAGCAACTAAATGTTGCATTGCATAACATGGCTAGCACGGACATGATAATAAGAATGAAAATATCTTACCTGTGTAGTTTCTGTCATCTTTGGCAGGCAAGTAGAAAAAAGGAAAAAGAACAATTGATTTAAAAAAAAATACAGTTCAGATTTAAAATTAAATTATAAAACTTAAAATTTTATTTAATTTTCAGGTACTTTATTCAGATTTAGAGTGCAGTTGGCAAAGCTTGAGTGCAGTAAAACTGTGATAATGTCCCTCCATTTTCCCTCCACTAGATGGCAGTGATACTATGTGAACAATGTAGTTGTCCAGAAGAAAAGCACAAACTGTGGGATTCTGCCTGGCAGGAGGTCCCTCACTAAATATTATGTAATGCTTTGATATTTTACAGGCATGCAATAAAAATAGAGAAATAAACCTTTCAACTTCATACAGTTATTCAGTGTACATAACCCTGCAGCAGATTTTAGAAGTGCTTGAGTACGGCACATATAAATCATCCAGTTTACAGGGATTACACAATAAATAGCCTGCTCTCAGTTGCTCAGTCCAACTGTGGTGATAATTCCCTCTTATATCCCTTTTAATACCACCATTCCCATAGCAACTTTACTGGTTGCCATGCCAACTTCTATGATAGCCAGTTTACAATTTTATTTCCTTTGCCTCATTCTGTTTCATCTATGTTTATTTAAATCCTCTTTTAATTAATGTTCACTAATTTGGACAAACCTTCTCACACAGGAGACTTGCCAGCTGTTGTAACTGGAAGTACACGTGTGTCCATGATTTCACAAACATCCACTCAAAACATCATCATCGAGTTATCATCTTGTCATCTTGTTTACAGTTATAGTGTTTCCACTGCTTTTAATCATTGCTTTTACCTGCCTGTGTCAACAGTACTGAGTCCCCTTTGTGGATTATACTCTGATTGGCTGGATCATTTATTGCCTAGCAACAGAGCTGTACCAGTGGGACAGCAGGTGTTTGTAATTATCTCTAATGTTAAACCCTTATGTTCCCATTTTAGAGAGGCAGACTTGTAAAAACTAAATGAGCCATGTCTGTGTGATATAATGCCACTCAGTGTGTTGTTAATTTCATTATAAGTGTCTGCATAATAATAATAATAATAATAATAATAACAAAAAACAACTAGACATGAAATTAATTTACCAGAAGTGTAAATAAAACAATTGTATCTATTATATAGAAAGATAATGTCTATCACAGGCGCCGATACACATTTATTATATATGACATAAACATGTAGTATTCACATTTAGAAAACTGGAAAAATAAATATATGAATAATTGACTGAAACTATTAACTGATTGACACAATAGTTCAGTAGTTGCTGATTAACATAACTATTGATGTATTCATGGCCTAACTGTATTAGCTGTAAAAACTACAGTAAATCTTAATCCACACATTTACAATTCAAGTGTTACAGCGAACTCATTTTATTTGGGCAATTCTATTAATATTCAATATTTCCCAGCAATTCCATTATGATATGATATGATATTTATTTTTCAATCATTTAAGGGAGTAAATTTATCTTTTACTGTGTTGAAAAATTAAATGTTTAGATACTACTGAAATATGCTAAATAGGGGCACTTAAAGTGTCATTCTACACAATAAACAGTTGAATTAACAGATTGCTTTGCTGCTACTGATTACGACTTATATGAACTTAGAATTGAAAACATTTATAGCAAAGAAGTCTAACTGTTGTAACAAATGTTCAGTTCTACTGGCTGCAGTAATAATGAAAAAGTAATTTATTGCTCTGTGTTGTCAGTTAGCCCGTTAGCCTAATTAAGCTCCCCCAAAACATTTCTTTGTTCTAGTGGCAGCTTAAAAACATACTGTAAAATTTTATTTAGTCACATTATGACTGAGACACTCACAGAGGCAAGTGGGTTTAGGTGAATCCCATTTGCCCAGTTTAGTGCAGTGGCTGATGTTTCTGCCCTCCAGGATGAAGCCAGCGTGGCAACTGTAATGGAGCACCGCCCCTTCCACTGGTGGTCCGGGAGGCTTTACAGTCACCCGGCCATTCTCCAGAGATGTCCACACTCGTGGGCACAGCAACACTGAGAACATGAAGGAAGAGAGGTGGAGAGAGATACATAGTCACAGAAAGGTAAATACATTGTGACCGGTGAGTGGAGTTGCAGTTACACCAACATTCCTCAAACGTAGATGTGTTTCAGAGAAAAAAAAAGTTATGTGTCGGAAAGCTCAGCAGGTGTGGCCAGCATAGGTTAGCCAGATAGTTGGTTAGCTTTATTGGACATGTATTGGGTAGCAGAGCATCCTGTAAACACAAATTACATATTATCACCGTAAAAGTTAAATATGCAAAAACAGTTGGCTAAACTATCTGCAGAACAGATACAGCAACATTACCACTTAATGAATATGCCCTATATATACATCCAATTTTATTAATTTATTTTTGCTCTACAATACAGTCTGTTTTTATTAACTCTGAGGGTAATGTCTGGAATTTTAGGTGCCGGTTTGCCAGGTGGTGTATAGTGGTTGTTTTAGCTTTTCTGGAAATAGATGCATGCTGCAGATGAAAATAACTGAAGAGAGCAGTGAGAGAGAAACAGTTGAAATCCCAGTAGGTGTGTAGTATGTAGTTTGCTTTGACCTAAATGCTAATGCTAACAAGTGTTATCTTTTGCTAACTAGTGTCTTTACTTTTGCAGATACAGATTAAACAATAAAGGTTTTCAATAGTGAAGCAAAGCAATCACAAACTAAAATCTTAGTATCAGAGGCAGGATGCAGGATGGTTACTCAAAAATGAGCTATTAGAATCACTAGGTAAAGACAGAATACAAATGAGCCACAAGGTATAAAGTTTTACATAAGCCAACATCTGAGGCTGAGATTTTAATGAATTCATTCTGTGAGATTATTTGTGCCTTCTGCAGCTTTACCTCTGAGACACATTTGCATATGTTAATGTATGTTAATTCAAGTATCCGGCTATTGGATCTGGAAATGTTCTACACTGCAGACACATTTTAATACAAATATGGCAAAGTCAGAAATACCCTGAAAATTTAACTTTAACTGTAAGAGGAACACTTTTGTGTTAGATGCCACTAAGAAATCAGTTAGGACTAGCATTTGTCTTCTTGATTTTCTGACAAAATGGCTGAGCTCTTGATTATAATTCTGTTTAGCTGCCAAGTTTGCTGAATCTTCCTTCCAGCATGTGAACAAATAGTAAAGTCCAATCTGCAGATTGCAGCTTGTGCACTTACATAAGCCAGAGAAAACAAAAATCCTGCTCAGAGAATACTCTCTGGGAAAAAAAAATTCTACTGATGTGAAATGTGAACTGAAAGAATAAAAACACAGATATAACTGGATATCTGGCCTTATTCTCAGTATTTGCCAAGCAACTGTAGATATCAAATAAGAAGAATATATATCTTAACCATTCAGAATCAGTACTAAAAGTATGGCTAACTAATTGGAGCTTAGTGGTTCCTTAATATTTTTAACATCGTAGGTGCCAATGTATGAAAACATGTGGTTGTATATGCGATGTATTTGGGATTAGAACATTTGTATCAGAAAAACTTGCATTTCTAATATCTGTTCCCTATTCAGTATAAACTCTACTAAACACATTAACATGTTGTTTTTAGGAAGAACTGTGCTAAAAAAACTGACATTAGTTTATCTTCACTACCAGCACAAATAAAGGTGGAATAGAAAATACAAATCGGAAAATCTTCACTGAATTTTTTATAAAGTTAGACACTGTGACACTTCAGTGTTGTCTGAAGTAACAGTAGTATCATCCTATGTTGAGCTATGGTTAATATAACTCAACACTTATTCCAGAATTTTCACATTAAGACTGTTGCAGCTTTTACTGTAGGTAGACTTAATGTTAATGAGAAAAAAACATAGAAAGCATTGAATTTTTTATGGTAGTTTAACATTAACCAGGAGTGAGATGAAGAAGAAATGACTAGACTTAAACAAGAGTATGAAAATATAATATAAACTGAGAGCAACAGAGAATATAACCTATTTTTTTTGTAACTGTACACTGATAGGATTAGTGCTGTGAAAATGTTCATTGTACTTATCATGTGAGCTTATGCTACATGCAGTTCCTTCAATATCTTTCCCAGCCTTTCCTGGTGAGTAGCCTGTCACATACACACTGTTCTCAAGGTTTCACTCTTTCCTCCTCTCATAGCTTTACCAGCCAGTGAAAAGCTCTAAAAATCTACTGTAAACTACCTGCTCAGCACTAAACAGTTGGCAGACAAAATTAGCAACTACAGTAGCTGCTAAAGAAGAAAGCAGAGCATTTGGTTGCAAAAGGGACTAATATTTCCCTTAGGTGAGAACAAAGCAAACCAAACTGTGCTAAAGGAGCCTTATGGTATGTTCCTAGAGCACAACTCCAAATAAATGGCAGACACAGAAAAAAAGCAACACTATACAGCAATACATGCTAGATCAGTTACTGCATCGAGGAAACCCCAACAATACAAGACAATGAACTGGCTTCACGTAAGCTTTGTTTAAAATATCACTTCACTTTACTGTGGCTCTTCATATTACTACTGTTGCCAATATAAATGACTGCAATCTGAATCCTTAAAGAAAAAAAATAGTGAGACTGAAGGCTGCTGAGTATTTCACACTTTCCTCTCAATGTAGTGTAAATGGGGAAGGTGGTGGTAACATGCTGTCAGAACAACTGACAGGTTATTGTAATGCTAAAGGAGGAGAGCAGGACAGGATAAAAGAGGATAAGAATTAGACCAGAAAGACAACTTACAACATCTGCTGTGCTGGGTCATGTCCGTCCATGTGCCGTTGGGTAAGCACTTCCTGACCTTGGGGCCCACAATCACTCGGTTTCCTCTGCAGATGTACTCAATCTCATAATCCATGGGCAGGATCTGCACACTACGGATCTGAGAAGAGACAAGCTGTAATTAAAAAGTGATCGATGCTTTCTCTAGCCTGTTTTTTAAATTCAGTCAGGAACTGACTTCAGTAGATTCTAGTGCCATATGGCTTTGACAATAAAGCTGTAGCAAGAAGAGCATTTTATGGCAATATTGTCTGAATTGATGGACTGTCACACTCTGAATTACACCTCAATCTGGCTGTGAGAGTGGCTAAATGAGCAGGATTGCCAGTGCTTCATATCTTTGTATTTTGTGTTGACATGTGTGTCTGTACATTATGTGTGTTTGACTTGTGTATATACATTCAGAATGCAATCAGTTTCATGAACAATTCAATGGCACAGTTGTAGACATCTTTGTCCTTCTTCAGTTCTCTGAAAATGCATAAATCTCTCTTCCTTGCTGCAGTGAGCTTTAATTTCCACCTCCAGAAACTGTAATAGAACTACTGCAGAATGATTTTTATGCAGACTTTGACACTACCA